>VNKB01017289.1:0-20695 GCA_008042735.1 Drosophila leontia | reverse complement strand
ATTTTATTCCCAAGCTTTTTAGGCGAAGGGAAATTGATTGCTGAGTCACTCCAAAGGAAACCGCGAGTTCTTGTTGTATCTGACAAGAATCTTCATCCAGCAGAGACTCCAAATCCGCGTCTTCAAACTTTTTCACAGGACCCGGTCGATCCTTGTCTTCCACGTCATACTCGCCATTTTTAAACTACTCGACACGTTTTTCACTTATACACAATTCACCATAAGTTTCTACGATCATTCGACGCGCTTCAGCTGCCGATTTTTTCGAATTGAACGCGAAAAGCAAAATCTCCCGCAAATGACGCTTATTCGGTTCGAATTTAGACATTTTCGTGCACCAACAAAATGATAGACAATAAGAATACACGAACGAGACAATGTAGAGTTGTTGACCGATATTTTAGCTCACCACTTGGCGTTCCCAATCAAAATTTCTCACCGTTTTGTGAAGGTGGCACCACCTAGTCGAAAACGGCGGTTTTCTACTTGTACACCCAATAAAACTGAGTGGTTCATTTAAATAACAAATAAAATGTACAAATACTCCCTATATATAAAAGGTGAACTATAATATTATATAATAATATAGTAAAATTATTAAACCGTTTTAAATTTTCCCATTCTACACATTTAATGGGTTCTTCTTACTTGGCTAAAGATTGACAACAAACAGTATGAAATATAAATTCAAATGCCAACTCCATTGTTTTAAATTGCTGCACTTGTTAAAATAAAGAGTTAATATTACGAACTTTGTTTTCTTACAGAAAATGCTGAATGTTTGCCACGAAGACAATTGAAATCATCTCACAAAGCACCTCGTATTCCCTCCCCAAAAACTTTAGGAGCGCTGCAATATGGCTGCCGTGGGCTTTGTTCAACGCCGGCTTTTGTTCGGATCGGCCATTGTTCTGCTAGCCATAATGCCTCCGCCGATTGCCGCCGCCCAGAGGCACACCGCCTCGGATAATCCCTCGACGTACAATATTGGCGGCGTTCTGAGCAATTCCGACAGCGAGGAGCACTTTAGCACAACAATAAAGGCAAGCGCTTAGTCGCATTAGCTAACTGGATTTCCCATTTAGATTCGCTTTAACCCACGCCCCCATTTATCCCGACCCGCAGCACCTCAATTTCGACCAACAGTACGTGCCGCGCAAGGTCACCTACTACGACAAGACCATTCGCATGGACAAGAATCCCATCAAGACGGTCTTCAACGTGTGCGACAAGCTCATCGAGAACCGAGTAAGTCGGCGGCCAAATGCAATTACCTTCCCACTTCCGCTCACACCATCCATCGCCATGGGGCCTGAAAGGATATATATATCTTGGCCTGCGCCTGGGCCTGGCTGGGCCTCATTTCAATAATTCAGGGGGAAATGATTCGGAAATGCCGTGATGACAAACGGTAATGCGCCACCAGATTCCAATATCCACCCGGCTTCCAGTTGGTTAGGTTTCGGTTTCGCATCTTGGTGCTTCCTTAAATTCATAATTAGCGATGATAATTGGCTTTCCATGAGGCAGCTTCAGAATATAAAGTACTTAAGAAATAAATTTGATTTTGGCTTTGCTTTTTTAATGTAACTTGATTATTTTTAAAATCATTATATTCTTAATTCTCTTTGAATAATTTATCTTTATTCTTTTGAAATACATTTCTAAGCCAAAAACTTTCTCAAGACACTGTAGTTACATTAAATGGCAGTAAGATCAGCCAGCACTTCTCAAATTCAAACTGGTTTCTCGTGCAATTAATCAACGCCGTCATGCACAAACCAAAAGTGTCCAAAAAATCCTAATGACGAAGAGCCTTTCAGCGCTCCAAAGTGCATTGCACCCAGGCCAAGTGGAGACCTCGTAAGAAATCCACTCAGAGCCCCAATGCTCTTTTGGCTGCCAACTTTTGCACATTTTTGGTTTTTTTCGGGCAAACTACATCCGTGAATTATCTGCGGATTTCATCAATCACACATCGGGCATTATGGCACATTTATTACGAAGAAGCTCCTGTCTGGCAACTGTCCCTGTGGGAGGCTGTCCGGAGCAGAAGTCAACACCCACTAGACCAGGTCCAAATCAATTCCTGCCTGCGATTCGGTGCGGCATTTGTCATCATTAATGCCAGAGCGAATTTATCATCGCTTGGCCCCGAAATGTGCGTCCATTTGGAACCTTTCATTACTCGTGCCATCCGAAGGAAGCAAATCAACTGTCATTGACTCCACGGGGGGCCTCAGTCTATAAGGTGTGAGTCAAAAATATTAGTCCATCCTCTTTATATATGTTTAATAATTCAGAAAAATACCGTAACTATTAATATGCAATAAATATATAAAGAAGACCTACAGAAATAGATTCAATTAGTTGTTATATTTTTTTAACTCAAGATGAAACTAAAATTATAGCGTTGTGAAACGCACTGTAAATGTATTTTACTCAGCCAATTGAACGTCCTCCCGGCGCCATTTACACTTTCGCCGCCTATCTTGGGCCTTCACTCCCTTCCTCTGGCATCTGCCTTGGCATTGCTCATTTCATTTCCACTGATTTGGTTTGTTTCCCACCATCCTTTACCATATTTTCCTCCTGGGTGCTCCTCCCACTCATCGGCAGGTGTACGCCGTAGTCGTTTCGCATGAGCAAACCTCAGGTGATTTGTCGCCGGCGGCCGTGAGCTATACGAGCGGATTCTATTCAATTCCCGTCATTGGCATATCCTCGCGGGATGCGGCCTTCTCCGACAAGAACATCCACGTCTCCTTCCTGAGGACGGTGCCCCCCTATTACCATCAGGCAGATGTCTGGCTGGAGATGCTCAGCCACTTTGCCTACACAAAGGTGCGTATGGAATCTCCGCCCCATTCCACTTAGTCGGGGACGCCAAAATTTGACTTATTGACTTATTGAGTTGTGCCGTTATCTGCTCCACTGGCGACAGGTAATCATCATCCATAGCTCCGACACGGACGGCCGGGCCATCCTGGGTCGCTTCCAGACCACATCTCAGACCTACTACGACGACGTCGATGTGCGCGCCACAGTGGAGCTGATTGTCGAGTTCGAGCCCAAGCTGGAGAGCTTCACCGAACACCTCATTGACATGAAGACGGCCCAGTCCAGGGTCTACCTGATGTACGCCAGGTGAGTGCCGTTCCCGCAAATTTGCGTAAATAATTCGTTCATATTTGGATCAAGTTGAGCAGTCTGGAGGGGTGGAGGCCTGGTAGTTTAATGATAGATGGGAGAGGTTTTTATTTACATAGAGGAAGAAATTGAGATTTTATGTTTGTGTCGATTCTTAATGGAAATAATTAGGTCATTATATTTATTAGAGATTTATGCTAGTGTTTTCTCTAATAAAAAATGAATCAATAATGTTGAAGTAATATTTTGTATGTCAATAATAATTTTCATTATTTTCCAATCTTGAGTTACATTAGCTATTAGTTCTTTAATTTTATTAATATTTCTCAAGGATGTATTTAAATTTATACACCACCTCTTGTCTTTAGGATCATTTATAAAACTAAATCAGTAAATTAAACATTTCCAACTCGTAAAACCTATTTTTAAATGGAATTTATACAGTATTGCAGTTTATTATTGTACAATCAAGATGTCCACATAAATCGCTTTGCCCCGGGTGACGGTTAAATTTGAATACTAAAGCGTGTCGGTCAATTGTTGTCAATTCTCAATAAAGTGATTTTATGTTGTACTCCGTAAATTGATTTCAATGGAAAAGCGATATACACAAGATTACTGAGATTGCAGTCCACCATGGGCGTGCCTTTGCCTCGGCATCTGGTCGTTACCGGCTCTCGTCAATTGAAGGCAAATGGGGTTTATGTTGATTATTACTATTACTGCGAGGCTTTATTATCAGAGCTAACAGTTTATTTATAAGTGGGGTGCGATATTTTGTATCTTAAGAACTGAATTGAGATTTTATTGTTAGGTAATTTTATTTGATATTTAATATTTTTCACAAATTTAAAGAATTAAAAACAAACCTAATTATAAGTATACATCAAACCTAAGATATTATTACACTGTTGAAATTTTTGTATTTAAATCAAATTTCCTTTTCCTTTTGTAATGTCCAAGTTAAATATAAACCCCACCGAAATCTCTGGCAAGTGCTTATTTAATAATTTATACACGACACTCTGAAAGTTCTTCTGCTAAAGTTTTAACTATTTATAAAGCTTTCAAACTCGGAATCCCTTTGCTAAATGCCTTAAACTATATGTTAATTCAAAATACAATCCCTATATGGCGCTCCTCATGTGTGATTCAGCCTCTAGAGAGACCCCCAGCATTCAGAAATCCAAGCATTATGATAAGTATTTCGTGGTTTCGTATCGCCCGCAGCACCGAGGATGCCCAAGTTATCTTCCGCGATGCCGGGGAGTACAATATGACCGGCGAGGGGCATGTCTGGATTGTGACGGAGCAGGCGCTGTTTGCCAACAACACACCGGACGGAGTGCTGGGCCTCCAGCTGGAGCATGCCCACAGCGACAAGGGACACATTAGGGTAAGTGTTTGCCTCCTCCGCATCTCAATTATGCATGATTTTGTAACTCTGCCTCCAGGACAGTGTCTACGTCTTGGCTTCGGCCATCAAGGAGATGATTTCCAACGAGACCATTGCCGAGGCTCCGAAGGATTGTGGCGACTCGGCCGTAAACTGGGAGTCGGGTGCGTAGATCCCTGGATCTTAACATATTCGCTTGGTTCCCAAACACCAACTGATATTTACTCTTAATCTTTGATAGGCAAGCGGCTGTTTCAGTACCTCAAGAACCGCAACATCACTGGGGAGACGGGCCAGGTGGCCTTTGATGACAACGGGGATCGCATCTACGCAGGCTACGACGTAATCAACATCCGGGAGCAGCAAAAGAAGCACGTGGTGGGCAAATTCAGCTATGACAGCGTAAGTTTCTTGAAGGGATTTTAGACCTTGATTTAACCACATGTCACTTTCAGATGCGGGCCAAGATGCGGATGAGGATCAACGACAGCGAGATCATCTGGCCGGGAAAGCAGCGGCGGAAGCCGGAGGGCATCATGATACCGACGCACCTCAAGGTGCTGACCATCGAGGAAAAGCCCTTCGTCTACGTGCGGCGGATGGGCGACGACGAGTTCCGCTGCGAGCCGGACGAGCGACCGTGTCCACTGTTCAATGCCTCGGATGCAACAGGTGAGGAAGTTGTTAATCTGAAGGGGGGAATTCTTATCCTTACAAGGAAAAATATATGGGGGAAAATAGGTTAAATACCCTTAAGTTATATCAACATCTTTATGGTTTTCCAACAGCCAACGAGTTCTGCTGCCGCGGCTACTGCATAGACTTGCTCATCGAGCTGTCCAAGCGGATCAACTTTACCTACGACCTGGCCTTGTCCCCCGACGGCCAGTTCGGGCACTATATATTGAGGAACCACTCTGGGATGACGCTGCGTAAGGAGTGGACGGGCCTCATCGGAGAGCTGGTCAACGAACGTGCCGAGTAAGCAATGGGGTTCCCCTGGCGGAGAGCCAGCTGTAGTAGCTACCATGTTAATCCGGATCTACATTTATGTTAGCATGATCGTGGCACCACTAACCATCAATCCGGAGCGTGCCGAGTACATAGAATTCTCGAAACCATTCAAATACCAAGGCATTACAATACTCGAGAAGAAACCGTCACGATCGAGTACTCTCGTGTCTTTCTTGCAGCCGTTTAGTAACACGCTATGGATCTTGGTAATGGTGTCGGTCCATGTTGTGGCGCTCGTGCTCTACCTACTGGACAGGTGAGTGAATCCCCGTCTCCGAACCCCATCCTGAACCTGAACCCCGAGCCCTAAAAGCGAAGCACACAATTGTTAAAGGTCGTTGCATTGGACGGTTGAATGGCAGCGATCGCAGCTGATTCCCGCCCAGTTAATCCCCGCCTGCCTGGAACTGCCGGAACCGGAGTTCAGAAACCTTAATAACCACTTCTTTCCAATTTCCGAACTCAGATTCTCGCCGTTCGGACGCTTCAAGCTCTCGCACTCGGACAGCAACGAGGAGAAGGCCCTGAACCTTAGCTCCGCTGTGTGGTTCGCCTGGGGCGTGCTTCTCAACAGCGGGATTGGGGAGGGGACGCCACGCAGTTTCTCCGCCCGCGTGCTCGGCATGGTGTGGGCCGGATTCGCCATGATCATCGTCGCCTCGTACACCGCCAACCTGGCCGCCTTCCTCGTGCTGGAGCGGCCCAAGACCAAGCTTAGCGGCATCAACGATGCCCGACTGCGTAATACCATGGAGAACCTCACCTGCGCCACCGTCAAGGGCTCCTCGGTGGACATGTACTTCCGCCGTCAGGTGGAGCTCTCGAACATGTACCGCACGATGGAGGCCAATAACTACGCCACCGCCGAGCAGGCCATCCAGGATGTGAAGAAGGGGTAACGTGCCGTTGTGGCTCAGGTCGTGGCCGCGATCTTTTCCGTAGCTGAGCGTAGCATCGCATGTCATGGCACTGTCCAGATCCAGTTCCAGATCCAGACAACAACTCAACAACCACCACAACTTTTTACAGTTTCAAATCACTCTCCAAACTCTCAAACGCCACCTCAGTTCAGTTCTGTTCAGTCCACCTAACGCCACTGTCTCTAACTTTCTCTGTCTCTCTATCCTACTCTCTCTCTATATATATATCTCTCTGTGTTTCGATCTATTAGATACTGTATTGTAATCTTTAGCCGTATCGTGTTCGTGTTGGTCTTGCCCCCGTACTTAGACGCCCCCAAAGCCATCTTGTGTTCCTATATCTTAGCATCTTCATGTCTTTCAATCCTTGCAAATATTCGAAATGGTTTACAATTTTATAGATTTATCTCTGATCTTAATAAGCTGGAAGTAATAGTTAATATCCGATCTCCATATAAAGAGTAACATATATTTTGTGATTTTTATATTTCAATGTATGTGTATTAGGAAACCTATTTCATAAAGTCTTTAGAAATAAATGAAAAGGTTTATAACGTATCATCATCTTGTAATTTTCACATTAAGATCTACAATAAGTATATTCAAAGAAAGATCTCTTATAATTCTCCTAGAATCTCCCTTTTGAAGAATCTGCAAGGATATCGGAAGCCTCGGTCCACCGAAGCTAACCAATCTTTCTTGTTACGTAAACATTTCTTCCTACTTGTTGTGCCCTTATCCTCATCCCATTTAAACAAACATAATTTTAACACGTGATCTCCTTGATCTACGCCTCTGTCTACAGCAAGCTGATGGCCTTCATCTGGGACTCTTCGCGGCTGGAGTACGAGGCTTCCAAGGATTGCGAGCTGGTCACTGCCGGCGAGCTATTCGGACGAAGTGGCTACGGGATTGGATTGCAAAAGGGTTCGCCCTGGACGGATGCGGTTACTCTGGCCATCCTGGAGTTTCACGAGAGTATGTCTTACATCAGGCTGATATATGAGACTATACTGATCTACCTTTTTCCTCTTTTTAGGCGGCTTCATGGAGAAGCTGGACAAGCAGTGGATCTTCCATGGTCATGTCCAGCAAAACTGCGAGCTCTTTGAGAAAACGCCCAACACTCTGGGATTGAAAAACATGGCGGGGGTGTTCATACTGGTGGGCGTGGGCATTGCCGGCGGCGTGGGTCTGATCATCATCGAGGTCATCTATAAGAAGCACCAGGTGAAGAAGCAGAAGCGCCTGGACATTGCCCGACATGCGGCGGACAAGTGGCGTGGCACTATCGAGGTGAGAACCCTTCAAAGCGGAACACTTTCTTAAATTAATTTAAATCTTTCCGCTCCTTTCCAGAAACGGAAAACTATACGCGCCTCCCTGGCGATGCAACGCCAGTACAACGTCGGCCTGAATTCGACGCACCCACCGGGTACTATCAGTTTGGCGGTGGACAAGCGCCGGTATCCTCGCCTGGGCCAGCGACTGGGCCCGGAGCGAGCCTGGCCCGGAGATGCTGCCGACGTGCTTCGCATTCGGCGGCCCTACGAGCTGGGTAAGCCCGGCCAGAGCCCCAAGGTGATGGCGGCCGGCCAGCCGGCGATGCCCATGCCCATGCTGGGCAAGACACGGCCCCAGCAGAGTGTCCTGCCGCCGCGGTACTCGCCGGGCTACACCAGCGACGTTTCGCATTTGGTCGTCTAAGTTAACACTTGCCAAGGCAGCTAGTATATAGGATCAGTATTATCATTGCTCAAGACACTGCTCAAGAACTAAAAATCGTTTGTTATCGCCGGATGGCCACGATGGCCGGGACCGCGGAGGAACTCGTATGATTTGTACGCACCTGTTTGGAGTTTATTCGTTGCCGGAACGACGGTCCTGTGCCCGCAATAATCTGTTATATCAGAGTCTAGGTGTATTTATTGGATAGCTTATTAAGTTTTTGGAGTTTTCGATGAATTTGTTACGAGAGTGAAGGGATGCCGGGAGTACTAGGATTTCCATCAGATTTAACGCTTTCAATGTGCTTACTGCCCCTCTTAGACCCTATATCTCGCTTTAGCTGTTTACTGCATTTCGATAGAACTCTCCTCTGACCCACTAAAGAATACCCATCTCTTAGGCTTACTAACTTTCTCAAATCGTTGAACGTGAGACCAGAAACATTTGCAATAGCTTCGACTCATCACAAGACCCACCCATTGTTACCCGATGATTACCAAACTATACTCATCTGGCCATAGTCTTGCCTCAACTGAAAGCTCTCCGATTGCCCGTACAACTTATACACCTTATATTTTCTCTTGAATAGAAAACCAAAACTTAAGATTGCCACGGTGGTCCCAGAACTCTGCTAAGGAAGGGCCCATCCAGAGAAGCAACTAATTAAACAAAACGGAAGTTAATCCCAGAGAAGCTTAAATGAAATTTTTAAAACAAAACTAAAAGTATATATGTATACATATTATATTTATAAGATTCAGTGTGAAAGTTAACAGCATAAATGTGAAGCATCAAAATGAAATTCAAGAACAAACCGTATTTAGTAGTGGAATTTGAATTTTAAATGTTTTGAATGTGTAAATCGTTTATGCAACACCAAATAAATATTTAAAACAAATTCAGAGTTGAATAAAAGCTTTATTGAAGGAAAACGTTGATATATATTCGAAAATATTTAAACAATCGAATTGATTGAAAGAACTACTATTAAATGAACGCTCTTATCTTTGGGTATAGGGTATCGCTAGGTAACTATAGCTTTCCTTCTTGTTTAAGGTACCTTCTTTAACTTATTCGCATTAACTTAAAAACTTATTTATTATTTACAGAGTATACATGAACTCTTATAACACATTTATGGGTTAGTAAAATATTATCTTACTCTTTACAATTGCCGGGAATAACACACGGTAAATGTCACATTTAATTGCTTTATAAGATAAAGGTAAGGCAAAGAAGGTGATGTTATAAATTACGTATTTTATCCAAGAAAGATTAACTAAAGCAGGAATATGCTTTTATTAAATAGTTTTAATCTCCAATTTATTTAATTTTTAAGTAGTAAACATTGCAATTTAATTATTCTTTCAAATTTCAATAAGCTCTTGACCGAAGTATTTCGCATATTTGTATTGAGTCTGAGAATTCTGTAATGCATTGTTTACATATACCTGTGTTTTGTTGATAGCAGCACTGCAAAAAGATAATATAAATTAATAAACCCACCAGCAGATACCAATATTGTAAACATGGTCCAAACCAAACCCCTTCATACTGGTTAGATTTGGCTAATTGGTTTCCAGCGCATTTTTTATTTGATATACACAAATACTATACAGTCTTGTATAAACCCTATTCCACTTATGATAGCTAGGCTCTTAAAATGCGACGCAAAACCATTTCGATAGAAACAGTTTTATAAGCGGGTTTAAAGGTTATCTAGAAGCCTATATTTTATTAACATATTTTGAATCAGTTTTGTATTAATTTTTTTACAGGTGCTTAGTGCATATTGAGGCCTTCCTTATCGGCTCTTTTAACTCAACATCAACACACTTCAAAGCCCCCATTAAGTCCTTAACCCTAATGAGAATATAAACTGCAATTAGCTGAGAAATGTTTGTCAGTTATTCAGAGTTAATGTCGGCCCTTAAAACGACAAATTAAATAATTTAGCAAACAGGCTGGGGAACCGTTATGCAGATGACCCCCATACGAAGATTTAAATTACGCATTAAGTTTTTTTAATAAAAAAAACAAACACAAACCGGGACAGGTAATCGAGAAAGTATTCACACCGGAAAAAATGATTATTTTAAAGTGAAAAGCGGATCATGTTACATGCTAAATCGAATTTAAAATTATCTGAAACTTCCATAAGCTTGATAAAATCGATTTTAAAGTTATCTGAAATTTCTATAAGCAGCTCTATGTATCTTTCTTTTTAAATATTATAAAAAGTATTACAGAGTTTGTGTGTTTAGTTCCTGTAAGATATAATGATGTATCTGAATCTGAGCGTGCTAAAATATTGCTTAGCACTGACTCCTATGGACAGAACGCTGCCTGAAATTATTAAATTCGTATAATTATTACAATTAAGCATTTGATTGCCAACGATTTAGTATTCGAGTGGGGCTGTGTGCTGGTGTGACTGGGGTGCTTACCATCAATTGTCGCACTTGGACCGGCACCCCGACCGGAGCCACTCGAACCGATCGTTCAGACATACAGCCAGACATCTATAGTAGACGCCCGATACCCAGAGATACGATACAATGAGACTAGCTGGCGCTGAACAAGTTACTACTGCCATGAAGCGGATCGATTCTGACTCTTCTACTGCCTCGGGTATGACAGAGCCAGTGGCGATGATGACAACTCTCCGTAGATCGGAATTTTAGAGAAAATCCCAGCACGGGAGGCGTGACTGCAATTTCGGCTAATGGGAGCTCATGCTGCAGCCAGGAGCACAGCTCCGCCTATCGGAAGTGACCCGAGTCTCCATTGCGATCGATGGCCTATAATTGTTATTTTCGGTAGAGTTCATTGCAATCGTTTTAAACTCATTGAATCGGCAGTGAGATCACATTCATAATGTTTATTATCTTAATATTTTAACTTTTAATATATTTATGGTTCACATAACAATATTGTTTTAATTAGTTTTAAAATTAAGACATTGATTGCTATCACTACTGTTCGACTGTAAAGCTATTTTCTTTTATTGGAGGTGCCTTATAGGAACCAATGTAATACCAATATACCCTGCTAAATCATCGCTAAGGTAATGACCTGCGCCACAACAAGTGGGTGTTATTTTTAAGCGATTTCCTGTGCTTCCGATCAAGCTTAGTGGGTCTCAAATATCACAAATGGAAGCAAGGGACAGAAAAATAAACGTGTTCTTTTAGTAATTATTGACTAATTAGGCAATAGAAAAAGCAAACAAGAATAAAATATGGATAAAATTCAGATTGCCGTCTATACTTCAGGCATCGACTTTCTGAACTTAAGAACTTTCTTTACCCAAAAGAGAAGTAAAGGATATTCTTTGGACAGTGTAAGGTATAATTTTAGCTATGATTCCCTGTTGGTTTTTAGACCAAAATAATGCAAGCAAAGGAAGATCGTGATAAATCAATTAAATCAATTAATATTGAAATAATAAATATTGAAAATAAATAAATATTGAAAAGATGGCAAACGTACTGCAGGATATCGTTCAATATTCAACCCTTGATCAGTGACATTCCATCCAAGTGTTAAATGACAATTATGTTAACTGATATATATTGATCCAAATACTTAGCACAAAGCCAGATACAAGTGGCTTTATCGACACGACAACCGTCGAATATTGTAAGGCGACCGAAAGCAATTGACGCCAAGGACAGGTATTCCCAAACCCAGTCGCAAGCGATCGAATCTAGATTATTGTCGATTTGTGTGGACTTCCTTCACGCGGCCCGATCGAAAACCTTTTTTAAGTGGTATAAAGCAGTTAATTCAATTAATAAACGAGTGTCAAATAATGTCACTGGCCCACAACGCGATAGCGCATGGCCATTTTGTCTTCTTGGCGCCCATTAAGAGTCCAAGTCGAGTTCCCTGTCATTGGGGAGACATTATCTACCGTGTAATAGGTTATATATGGCTGTCATTAGATTCGAATTAATTAGCAACGGACTGTTGTCGTTATACAACGCAGTTACCGAGTCTTAAATATTTAATTTTAGCCATAAAACAATACATTTATCTGTGCTTCCGCCGTGTGTTGATTCGATCAATTAGACAGAAATCGCCTGTAGTCCAAATACAAGCGGCCTGGAGAGGTGTTAATGAGTGCAGTTGAGGGTTAACCAAAGCTGCCTGTAACTGGTTAAGGGTGGATGCCATCCACGAAAACAAACTGGCTTCCTATGAACAGGTCTATTTCCACTGAAAATGTCTTGTCTAGGCACAAAAATAATAGGGAGTTCAAATAAGTAAAGTCAACAAGATGACACTTTGGGTTGTAAACTGCCCTTTTTAGCATTTTATTATATCAGTTAATTTACTTACCCAAAAATGTCGAAAGCAATTTGAGGATAATTCGCTTGGTCTGCTTGATTGCAGGTACTGGGGAAATAATAAACGAGATGCAAAACACAAGACTAGCCGCCAATTACAGTTTTATATTCGCAAATATAAACAAGTTAAGATGATTTTCACGAACAAAAACTAATTTTAGAAAGATCCCCCGGCCGGGAATTAAAGTTTACAAGATAGAGAATGAGAGATTGTTAGATAAACATCTTGGGAATATGACTACGAAAATAAACGATGCCTTTGACGATTTATCACACCCAATATACAGCATATATATACAAAATCAACGGATACGATCTTTTCGATACATATTTTATATTATTTTCCATTTGTGGTACATTTATGTAAACAATCGATTTTCGGCAGCCAATTTTTATGGGTCTTCGAATTCCGGAATGAATAAAGGGGAAATTCAATTTATATCATTGGAAGCGGTAAACAAATTGTCTATGGCAGAAGAACCGAGCAATAAACTTTAATAAACGAGCCGAACGAAATTGGAAGATGTGTGAAAATCGTATCGTAAACGAATAAAAATCAGTTTCGCCGAAAAATATATACAGCGAATCGTTCGACTGATGGCTTATAAAGTAATATAAATATTTTTGATAATTAGCAAATTGTTAATCACTTGCGTGATATCAGCAGAACGAAAACACGGCTGATATAAAACCGTAATCAACTTATTATCCCGCTCCTTGTAGAGCCATTGTTTATTCCAACCTTATGCAACTTTGATGGGTTAACTAATTGATTGCAGCCGTACATCTATCTATATGACACGTTAAGCCATAAAGTAATATCTCATTGTTCGTGAGCAACAAATGGCTTGGATAATAATGGTGAAAAAGTCGTCGCGCCGAGCCAGGGCGAGGTGAACTCCAAAATTTTAAATGAATCGCACCAGTCAGCACAGATTCAGAATGAGCTGTTGGGTTTTTTTATTTATATTTTTGTTTGTTGTTTTGGGTTTCACATCATTTCAGGTATTACTAAAATATAATGACTCAGAATTTGGCGTATACTTTGTTATTAAGAACATTTAATTCGAATTTTAAAAATCATATTGCAAACCATGTTTTTCTATAAATCATTGCTAGAAATGAACTAACTAAACTTAAATAGGAAAATTATGTCCATTTAAGAATAAGCCAAACTGATCTTTAGGCTGTATTTATTTAATATTTTGTTTTAATAATAACCTATGTTAGAAGTACATAACAAAACAAGAAAGGGTACTAACTTTGGGAAGCCAAAATTTGTATACCCTTTTCTTAGTTAGTTTTTAATAGGCTTAACAATCCACATAAAGAATTAAAAAACTTGAGAAATCCGAATTTTATCCCAATTTTTGAAATAATAGCTTCGTAACCTATAAGTAATTTTGATTAGAAATAAACAGAGATAGTGTTAATTTCCTTAGAAATATTAATCCTACAAGTTTATGTTGATTAATTCCTATCTCTTTTAGAAATCGAAACCCTAACAATATCCTTCCTAAAAAATATAGAATTGTATAAAAATCGCAGAGAATTAAATATATATTGGAACCTATGTAGAATGAGGTATATATATATATATATTTTTAAAAAGGATCCTATCCAAATACATACAAAGAAATAAAGGTTGACTTTAGTTCAACTTTCTTTTAAAGTTGTATCTAAAATATTTAACAATAGAAAGATAACCAATGTCTTTCATAAAATGTTACCCAATGTCAGAAATTACCAGAGATTAAAAAATATCTGATTATCCCCATAAAACCGATAAGAATGAGATGCGCCCTAGAACGATCGGACTCAAGAGCGTGGCATCTGTGGAGATGTGTGGAGCTGGGGAGAGAAGGTCGTCGTCGTCCAGTGGGCTCTCCCGATCTCCAGTTGCTGGAGGAAGGTTCGGTGCAGGGCACCTCCAAGTGGCTTAATAAAAATAACTCTTTTCGCCGCGTTCCGCTCTTTATTAAAACCGCCTCGGGTGACTCTGACGCAGAGCTGAATGCGGCCCGACGAGTCAGTCGGCCAGCCATCCAACCATCCAACCATCCAGCCAGCCAATCAAACCAGATAAAACCGAATTTAATTCGATTAAGGGGGTTTTATTCGCGTGCTCTGCAGGCTTGTTGTTACTGTTGCCGTCTTGGCTTGGCTGATAGTAAAGATGTTACGAGTGTGTCTAAGTTTTAGTGTGCGAATGATTGTGAATGAGCGCGGAGAGTCGGAGAATTGTTATGAATTGGGTAAACAGAGAAAACAAGTTAATAACCGCAATCGCAAACGCCAGCGAATCGCCGAAAAGCAATCGTATACACAAAGAACGTGTCAAGGTGCTAATTACCAATACTATTTCCAACAGCCACAAAAATGGTGTTGTATCAAGTGACAAAGGCTCCAATAAAGTGAGTGCCGAAAGAAGGATAACTCACACTGATATACATATATTAGTAACTTGGCTGAGAGTGCTCATATTCAGTGGTGACCCAAATAAGTAGTCCATGTTTTATTTATAAGGCCATTGAATAAATAAACCCAAGTTCGTTGATTTTGCAAAGATGACATAAATATTGTAATTATTATAAATATACACAAATTAAATACAAATTTACTATAATTTAAATAAACAAACAAACATAGATAACTCTATTTGACCGCGAAGAACAGTGGTGAGATCTACACTCTTATCAACATAATAATGTTGTATGTAATTCCATTATTATTACCTACAAGTGTCAAAATAAACAAACTTGGTGTGTTGGGTACAAATAGTTTATGGAATTTTAAGCTGAACTCTCTGCTTTGCCACTTGGGAATTGCTTCCTGTGATACGCTACGCTGATTATAGGGTTTAAATGAGCATATGAGATTGCTAATCTCGTTTGCGTTGGTGGCAACAACAAGCTTCTCGGCCGGAATATAGGGCAATATCGATTCTGTTGACGTTGATCAAGAATATAAAAGTCCAGACCGGTCGGCAGGAATTTTAAAATTGCAAAAACAACTGACATTAAGAAAGTAAACACAGAGAACCTTTAAAATTAATAAGAATAATTAAGTCAGAGTAAAAACAATAAGAAGAATAATTAAAAATATTTAATAAATGTGTTTATTAAACTCAATTATAATAAAAAAGTTTCATTTTATGAAAGCGAATAATAAATATTAAATATTATAAAATGCTGTTTAAACATACCTAATGACAAACTATTTTAAAACACAAAACTAGAATAATTTTCAATTTAGGCTCTTTAGTTTCTATATTAATCAATTGTGATTCTAACTTTAAAATTTGACAATTCTTAATTGTACATTACCCGAAACTATTAACTACAACTGAGATACCATTTATTTGCTAATAATTTTAGCAATTAGAAATTAGTAATGCATGCGCAATGCGCATTGCGCACCAAACTCTCCGCTACGTATACGTAATGCGAACGTAAGCGTTATAATATTACGTATACGCCCAAGAAGAGCGCTCCCAAGAGCGGGTATCCCGTAGTCTGGACCTCCTGCGCTCCGTACAATCCGGCAGCATGTTGAGTTCCGCCACAAACACTTGTTGAGAACTCACCACGCCACCGCGCCATAGTGTGGCTGTGTGCGTGAGTTGGTACCGTACCAAAGCCAACAACGCTGCCAAATCCAAAGTCACGAAGCGGAAGCAGAGCGGCAGAGCAGAGAAGCAGAGGAGCAGCTGACTGGACTGGCGCAAAAAGCCATAATAATCAAGCGGTAAACACTTGACAACGCTCAAACGCCGTGCGACAGTCGGCGCGTTAAGTTGTAATAGCCTCCACGGATATTTCAGCCGTGTATCAGTGTATATTTCGCGCTCTCCCCCAAATAAAATATATATAGAGTCCCATCCGAAGCATACGAGGCGGTCGACGCGGTCTCGAAATACTCGTACTCGGACACTCGCCCCAGCCGGACGTCGCGTCCTTCCTGTTTCGATTCGATTCCAATTCCGATTCCCGTTCGCGATTCGTGTGATATCATCCCATCCTATCCACTCCCAGTCGGGTGTGTAAAATGCAAATGTGCTCAGTTCGCTAACTTTCCTGAAAGGTGCTCCAGCAATCGATAAGAAACAGTGTCCCCCAGTGTCCAGTTGATAGCCAAGCAAAGGGTGTCCTCCCAGCAACAATATGGCCGATCGCTTCCAGATCTCAAAGGTTAACGGCACCACAAATGCCGCATACGATGGCGAGGCGGGAACAGGTGCCGCCGGCACTGATCAGCCGGATGCAGCTCATCCTCCGTCCACCAACGAGAACCACCTGCAACCCAAGGCTCCAGGCGAGAGCGGTGAGAATCGGCGGAGCTCGCGCCTGTCCTTCCGCGGATTCGGGCATTTCCTGCGCAAATCGGACGCGGAACGAAAATTCAGTCTCGCCCAGCTAACAAAGTGAGTTTAATTATAATTTTCTGCATTCCCCAATGGTTAGCTAATTCTCAATTGTGTCGGCTTAGGAAACATTATTACCATCACTTAGAATATATTTTTAATGTTTTTTTTAACAAGATGGGTTAATTTGAAAAATTATTAAGCAATGCTATATAATATTTGTATATTCTTGGTTTTATACTTTATTTTTTTTATTTCTTTTTTTTTTCAAATTACAAAATTCTAAGGGAAAGAAATTAAAATATATTTTCATAAGAATTATTTATGCAACATAAACATAAAACTTACAAATTAATATAAAGTAAAAGTATTAGTATGCAATTTAAAAATGAATTCTTATTTATTATATTTAAGTATAAACTACGTACTAGTTTAAAAAAAATTTAAATGTAATCAAAGAACAGACTAAACATTTTTAATTTTAATTTTTATTTTACTTATTTCCATTTCCCTGATAGGTTTGCCTTTCTTTAAGAGTTATATAAATCCCGCATTATTTTCTCTTTCGAATAATTACTTAAATAATTCAACCAGAATTTAAATATGATAAAAAACAATTTGGTTAAACAATGTGAAACTAATATTTTTGTATTTGTTTTATTGTAAGATGCAAACGTAGCTCTCACCTTTGACCAAATAATTTTCATTTGGCCGAATATATGTACAATAATAAATGCTTTATACCATATTTAGAATTTTTTGATAATTGCTTCGATTAGTGCGATTTACTTGCTTAGATAAGATTTTTCGCGATTCAGCTGAGTCGCTGTGGGTGCTTGAGATATATTATTTCCATTCATTAGGGCCCACGTGGGGTCTGAGCTTGCGTCTAAAACAATTTAGAAATAATACAACAATTAATTAGAGTTCCCAAAGCAAATTGATAATTAACTTTTCATTCCGTAATGAGTTTCAATTGAGTTGCCGACATATGTTTAAACTCAGACCGTTTCTGTTTGCTTTGCAGCCCAGAAATAAATAAAAGTAACAGTACAACTAAATAAATAAAAAGGGTACAATGTAAAGGCTGAATATGTCTGGTGGAAAGTGAAATATTCCGTTTATATAACCAAAACGAAGGCTGCTTTATGCCAATTTATTGTAATCACGTTTAGCATATAAACACAAAAAATGACAGTGGATTGAAAAGCTTATCTGAAGGCAAAATCGTTAAAAAATTGGAGTAATGTGTCACTGCCAGTGTCAATTGTTAAACGACCCTCTCACTATAGCCGAATGTGAATGAAAAGTGTATAATTTATAACACATCGAGATCAGTGATCTGTCAGAGTTTGCTATAATTGGGGAAAATCACTGTTGGATTTGCACTTCCTATAAATAATTGTTTAATGGCACATCAAAAAAAGCTTGCTTTGTATATTAATTAATATTCGTAAAGCGCTTAAAAAATTATCAATAAAAAATCATTTAAATTAGTACAAAATATAAATGAGACAAATATTAGTTTTATTTTAGAGGAGTATATAAAATAGAATGATATTCGGAAGTAGTAAAGTGAGGTACTTTATTGTAAAAATACAAAAGATGCCTTTGTTGAACGGAAAAGTTACATTTATGATAAACGAAGTGAAGCTGACTTAAAAAAGCTGCCAAGATGTCACAAGAACATTGATAAATTAAATTAATTCCGGATTAATTACCATTATTTTTTCACTTTTGAGCAAACAAATTTTGACACATGACTCTTCATTGAGAGGTGACCACGGCGAATTAATTATTACAATTGTTCCACTTTCGGGATAACATAAGCACACATTCTCGAATTAAATTCAATTAAAAGCTGCCAAAGATATGCCAGAAAAACAAAATTTGCGAATGCTCGTACGCTTTGTTGGTGAAAATTCGGACAGCAGATGATTTGTTTTCCCGGGAACTTTGCATACGGCAAGCGAGTTACATGAGCTCGCCGAAACAATAATAAAAACACTGCGGAAAACCAGAAACCGGTTCCCATTTTTGGACCAAGGATTCGATCAGCTCGCACTTCGCGAATTCCGGAGCTGTCAGTTCGAGTTGCTCGACTGGCGGAGGATGAGCGTGTCAACAAATAAATTTACGGCTTGTCATTAGGGTTATGCGAGCGCCAATGAATTCAATTGATCGATGCGTTGCCTGGAACTCTGCGGAGCTCCAATTGTACAACTAACTCAGACCAGCTGATTCCCAACGAAACCGGCCACCGGCAACCGGCAACGGACGAGCAATCAATGCCCATCGACTGGCCTGGAGTCCATATACTGCTATGTATGTTGCCTCCATGTTTATACACTGTACATAAACACACAACATATCGGGGGGACGACGGCGGGAGTGGCTGTCTGGCAAATAATTGGGAAATGGAAAATGGAAAATAGAATTAAAAGAAAAACCACAAGATCCCGTGTTCTCTTCGCTGTGTGTGCTTGCAATTTATTTAGTAGCACAATGAAAAACGCCCTCGAGAGCTTTTGCCTATTATTAATAAACAATCATAAATTATGGTGGAACTGAGCGGCGATCCAAGAGGGATCCCCTAGTGCATGGATCTCCAGCTGAAGATATAAAAAAGAAAGTATTCTGGACTGCAATTAAAGCTGATTAATGAATGAAGTTTTTATTGAAATAAAACCAACAAAGGAACAACTACGGAGAGAAAGAAATTTAACACCGTCTGTAAGGGCAGTGCAGGTAAAAGTGAATCTTAAGCGCAGCCAAACTTTCCAAAAATGAATCAAGGTTTGCATTTAGAATGGTGTCAGGAGGTCAACAAAAACGAGATTGATAAATAATTTGCATTGAAAACAATTTAAAAAGAAAAAATTTTAATTTCTGCTTATTATTGCCTTATTCTTTAGTTTTTAGATTAAAATTTCGTTGTATTTACAAAACAGTTTCCCTACTTAATAGCTAACATCTTTATTTTAATAAATAAAATATAATCTAAAATAATATAAATCAAGCTTAAGTTTAAAGTTGTTTTTCCAATATACATATCTTTGTTTCTATTGTGGGATTTTTGCCTTGTTGAAAAATGACCTCTTTATGGGAATATCTACACAAACTTAAGATTAAGCTACGTGAACAAGTAAACGTATATACAGGGGTTTCCCGAAGTAAAGTTATCAGTAGACTGATAAGGATTATGTGTTGGTAATTTATAAGCTAGCTTCGATTTCATATTTTATTAAGTAGAAAAAGTTCCATGATTGCATTCATTTATTTTATTTAATTATTTGTCATGCCTTTTCATACTCATAAAAATATAAGAATGAAATTTAAAATGAGTATTCAAAACATTCGATATTTATACCCTTGCAGGGTATTATAATTTCAGTCAGAAGTTTGCAACGCAGTGAAGGAGACGTTTCCGACCCTATAAAGTATATATATTCTTGATCAGCATCAACAGCCGAGTCGATCTAGCCATGTCCGTCTGTCCGTCTGTCCGTCTGTCTGTCTGTCCGTCTGTCCGTCTGTCTGTCTGTCCGTCTGTCTGTTTCTACGCAAACTAGTCCCTCAGTTTTAAAGCTATCTGAATGAAACTTTGCATATAGTCTTCTATATACTCTCACTGCTATATATGTCGGAACGGGCCGGATCGGACGACTATATCATATAGCTGCCATACAAATGTTCGATATATTTGTAGAAAAAAAATTATAACTTTGCTGTTTTTCAACACTTTTGCACAATTTTTTAGATATGGCCATTC
>VNKB01017270.1:77500-87386 GCA_008042735.1 Drosophila leontia | reverse complement strand
AAAAAAAATTTTTAAATTAAATTTACAGCGCAAGAACCTTGCCACCGCAAAACATATTATTTTTCCTAATTTTCTAATATTTTTTCAGTTAAAAAAAACCAGCGAAATTATATAAAAATAAAATTCTCATTGTGAGACCATACTGTCAATGAGCTGGCTAATACATTTTTCAATTACAATTTTCTTCATTAAACCCGTATTTTGTTATCGAGTATCTAGTATATAATATGTAGATCTATCGATTATCGCTCCAATGAAGTAGCTAATGCATTATTCTAATGCATTAGAGCGCCATATAGTCGTCTTGCTCGCACTTGTGTAAAACGCTATAGCGCTGTCAAATCTTTAATGAAGTCTCTAATTAATGCGGCAGTGTCATGCCAGTATAACTGTAGCGCTCACGGTTCTGTGGCGGTTAAACATAGAACAAAAAAAATTCATTCAAATTATTTTTATTTAGGCAAATACATTAAAATAAAGATAAAAAATTAAATAAAAAATATTTTTAAAAAATTGTCTTCATTGAGAAAAAAATATTTCTTTACTTTGATACCCTTTAAAAAGGCGAAAGAGTGGGCGTGGCAGATTTTTTAATACATATGTTAATTTTACAACAATTACCTGTCAAATGGCGTTTAAATTATTTAGTTATCTTGTTTTGTTCAAAAGTTATGATTTTTGCAACGTTAAATGAGAAAAGGCGCTACTGTGCGTCGTCAGTGCACATAGTACATAGTAGTAGTAGGTAAATGTAATAAACGTTTTTATTTCTTAATTTTATTTTAGCATATATATTTAAAATTAATATTAAATTAGATATTTCCAACCTGAAATATTAAAAATGATGTTGAAATTTTATCAAAACTTAATAATTATATGCTATGTATATATATCCTGTTAGTTTTTCTATTCATTTGACCTGAATGTCATGAATATCTTAAAAATCTACAATCTTTGACGTGCGTAACTATGTTGTGTTTCTTAAAAATTTTACCCACATCGATTTAAGTATACCGGGTATCTCAAACTCAATATAACTTTATTTTAATAAATTAAGTCAAAGCAAACCGAGTTGCCCTCATTATTACCTTTTAAACTAAACTACGCTTTAGTAGTAGAGTAGTAGTAGTTTAAGGAAAACCAAAATGTGATAGAACACATGTTTAATACTAAAAATAGGTTTGTTGGTTGTACGGGAACAATTTTGATAAAAAGAAATAGCAGGATAATTATAAAATATTCAGGTCCAAGCAATGGAACAAATTTAAAATTTAGCTTTTTATACCCTTGCAGGGTATTATAATTTCAGTCAGAAGTTTGCAACGCAGTGAAGGAAACGTTTCCGACCCTATAAAGTATATATATTCTTGATCAGCATCAACAGCCGAGTCGATCTAGCCATGTCCGTCTGTCCGTCCGTCTGTCCGTCTGTCCGTCCGTCCGTCCGTCTGTCCGTTTCTACGCAAACTAGTCCCTCAGTTTTAAAGCTATCTGAAAGAAACTTTGCATATATACTTCTATATACTCTCACTGCTATATATGTCGGAATGGGCCGGATCGGACCACTATATCATATAGCTGCCATACAAATGTTCGATAATTTTTTAGAAAAAAAATTATAACTTTGCTGTTTTTAAACATTTTTAAATATGACCATTTTATATTATATCAGAATTTTGGTAAAAATTTTATGAAAATCGGACGACTACATGATATAGCTGCCATAGGAACGATCGGGAAATTAATAGGAAAAAAATTATTGCTTCGTTGTTTTCAACGTATTTTGATCTACTCAGAGATATTTATTATTCTAGAATTTTGGTATAAATTTCATAAAAATCGGACAACTATATCATATAGCTGCCATAGAAGCGATCGGTAAATGTATAAAATATTTAAAGCTGTGAATGTAAAACTGTAACTGTCAAACTGTGAACATAATAAGTATAGGTAAAATGTAATGAAACTCTGTTTTGTGAGTGTTTTCATCATTTAAATCTATAATATAAATATCAAAACCAATCTGCAAGGGTATACAAACTTCGGCGTGCCGAAGTAAGCTTCCTTTCTTGTATTATTCAACTTAATGCTTTTGAGATTTTCATAATTTATTAATCTGTGTGTATAAACTTTTATATTTATACCCTATTAGCTGCTGACGAACCTAAAGAAAAGTAAGCCACGATAAAGTGATTAATCTCAATAAGCGATTCATGCTTTTGATTTAAATATGTATCTATTAATATTAGTTGCATTTGAAAACATAACAAACGCTTAAGCATGGACCAACTGCTATAATTTAAATAATTGCTTATTATATTTTATCTTTTTCTATACCTACAAATCATATACTAAAATTGGGGGTTTTCAAATCAAAAGTAGAGGGCAAGTTTTTACTTCTTGAAAACGATGGGTAAGTAAGAAAAGATTTCAAGGTGTATATATGTATATATTCGGTGTTTCATGTATTAGTGTCATATGTGCTACCAATGACTACGAAACATATTTTTGAAATTTGTAGAAATTTTAGTCTAAAAAGTTTAAAAATTTTTTTTAATAAAATAACAAAGATATATGTATCATGTGGTATCATACTATATCATGAATCTCCATTATCCCGATTTTTGCAAATATATTTATATAATAAAATATTACATTATATATTTTACAATTTGCCTTAAATGTGTATGTTTTATATATTTTGTATATAATTTATTTAATAATAATTTAATAACTTAAATAACAAATATTTAACTAAATTCACAAGCATCTCGCAAATCAAATATCACCAAAGATGTTTCATCCGTCTAAAATGTTGTGTAGTCTAACAATTTATTATAGCCTAACAAATGAATATTTTGTTATGTTTTGTCGCATTCAATCATGCCAACTAATATATATAACTCATTGAAAATAAATTAATAAATGATCCCATATATGGTTCCACAGACAAATCGACGGTTTCGCGCCGACATTCGCGAAAAAGCCCGCGATACGACAGGAAGAAGATGGCAAAAAACTCTTATTTGAGTGCCGTGTTAATGCTGATCCAAAGCCAAGTATCATTTGGTATCATAATGGAACTCCTGTTAAGGAATCAGGGAGACATAAGGTTAATATGATAATAAATGGATTTTTTGAACACAATGATTTATTAATCATTATTTTCAGCTAACTATTGATAAAGACGTCCATTCATATTTCGCAACACTTGAGATTGTAAATGTCACTGTTGAGGATGCTGGCAAATACAAAGTGAATGCAAAGAATGAATTGGGAGAAAGCAATGCCACAATAAGCCTTAATTTCGATAGTAAGTTTTAAGAGTTACAGTTGCAGTAGATAATGCTGTTTTTATTTAATTTCATTGATTTTACATTATTCAGAAATAACTTTAACAATTAAGATCAAATAACGCTTAAGTTCTTGATAAATTTACGCCCAATATCGCTTTATTTCTATATATTTGTAGTTTTTATTTGAGATTTTCTCGGTAATTCAAATGTAGGGAATCTTGCTGATACCACTGCAGACGAGGAATTATTTGGCATTATTAAAATTGGCTAAGAAGTCGAATAAACAAGAACAACCATAAGAAATACATATTTTTGTTAATTAGATTCCAGTAAAGATAACAATAAGTAGATAACCATATATACATATATAAATTTAAGGAAGAAATCTTAAAAATGTTATATGCTTAGGTATAGCTTAATGTATTTAACAATGTGAAAAATGTATGCTTGTCCTGTGTTTTGAAACTGAGCTTATGACTTTTGTCATAATTGAAAAACTGTGTATATATTATGGATACCCTACTTCCATAGGCGACGAGGCTCCAGTTCCCGAAAGTGCTGAAGGCATTAAGCCCACATTTACCGAACGTCCAGTAATACGTCAAAGCGAAGATGGCGGAAATGTTACATTCGAGTGTCGTTGTGTAGGAGATCCCAAGCCAACAGTTATATGGTACGGAAAATAATTAATATTTACTATATGATAAAAATTAAAAAATTCGTATCGAAAAAATGGTAACATGAAAGCCGCCGAATTTTAAATATTTAAATAAAATGTGTAACCAAAAATGGTACTTTGTAAATACGTTTCATATCAATACAAAACCTATTTTCCACCAAAGGTCCCATGGCGAGACTATTCTTAGCGATGACGGCAAACGCTACAAAATGTCATTGACAATGGATCAGAAACTATATCACTTGGCATGCCTTGAGATAAGTAGTGTTGTATCCACCGATCAGGGTGAATATCGCGCGCTAGCGAAGAATAAACATGGCACTGGCGTTGCGACAATTAATCTAAATTTCGAAAGCGGATCGAAGAAGTAAGAAAACAACAATCGAAATTCAAAAATCTCGAATACCAACTTCTTCCAAACTTAATACACAGAATTCCAGATGGCAAGTCGCCACGATTTCCAAAGAAACCGACGATCCGTCAAGAGGAGGATATACTCATCATGGAATGTATATTGGAAGCACATCCCGTACCGGATATTATCTGGTATTGTTCGGATCGAGAAATACCAAATAACCAAAGAACTAAAATGACCCGCAAATCAGTCACAAAAGATTGCTATATTCTTACGTTGGAAATTCAGAATCCCACAAAAGAGGATGGCGGCAACTATCGGTGCAACGCAATAAATATGTATGGAGAAAGTAATGCTAACATAGCGCTTAACTTTCAAGGTATTAATCATTATATTTCCAACTTACTGCAACCTACGAACAATATACAAAAACATAGAATTACAAGAGCGCAAAGAAAGTGTTAAGAATGTTGTTAGCAAGTCCCATTTAAAATATAGTTATATATTTCCTATACAAAGCGTTAGTTGTGACGGCAAAAATAGTGTCCAAACGACAGAATGCATGTCCATTTATTCCATTGATAAAAATACAAATATTCACTGCACACGGCATTTTCCTGTCATTACAATGCCCATTACCCACAACTTAAAAAAAGATCTTAAATCTATAATCATCCCTTCATTCGTTTCTCTAAGGCAATTAACTCAATTTGCTTAACAATTATATAATATAAATATACCAACTCAATATTGCATATCGAGCACTTTTTTAAATTCTCCTAAGCATAACGGTCATCATATAGTATTGTGTTTTGCTTCATTATCGATAATGACGTCTGTACCTAATGATATTTTGATAACAAACACAGGTGCTAGCGACGCCAACGGTTTTGCACCATCATTTATCGAAAAGCCGAGGATAATTCCAAATGAATCTGGCACACTGATTACAATGAAGTGCAAGTGCAAGGCAAAGCCAGAGCCAACTGTCACCTGGTTTAGGGGTCAAACTATGGTAGAGAAGAGTAAAAAGATTAAAATAAATACGACTGTCATTGCGGAGGACACATACGAACTGACATTGGAAATAAAGGTAAGGAAAAAAAATATTTGGTAATATATTTTTAGTAGGTTATTATTATTAATAATTATTGTTATTATTAATAATAATCTTATTGTAATTTGTATATGTGTTATTGTTATTAATATTATTAATTATTAATTATTCTTATTTATATATTTTTTTAAAGGATCCTGGAGCGACAGATGGAGGCACTTACAGATGCAATGTTAAAAATGAGTATGGAGAATCAAATGCCAATCTCAACCTAAACATTGAAGCCGAACCAGAGCCCGAAGGTGAGGGCCCAACGTTCGTAGAAAAACCACGAATTGTATCAGAAAATAATGGGAAATTGGTGATCATGGAGTGTAAGGTGAAAGCAGATCCCAAGCCAGACATCGTTTGGTTCCGCAACGGTGAAGTGATCAAGGAAAGTAACAAACTGAAAATGTCAATGGAACAGCGCGGTGATCAATACTACATTAAATTGGAGCTACTGGATCCACAACTGGAGGACTCTGGCTTATATAAATGCAACATTAAGAATACTTTGGGCGAGTTGAATGCGAATCTAACACTGAACATAGAAAGTAAGTACGGAAAAAGATTTCAGAATTTGTGTAGCTCCTTTTCTTCTCGATTAATTGTTTTTAAGTTCTTCTTAGATTGAATAATTAATATATTTTACTATTTTTTAAAAGTCGTTCCCGTTATCAAAGACAAGCCAAAGATTATAAAAATCATTAAGAAAAGAACTGTCGTCATCGAGTGCACAGTGGCATCCAAATTCGAACCGAAATGTACATGGTACAAAGAAACTAATACGGTTCAGGAGAGCCAGAGACACATATATCTAGTAGAACAGACCAAGGATGGTGAGTTTCAGGTTAAACTTGAAATTAACGATGTCCAGGACAGTGACAAAGGTGCCTATAAATTGGTGGCTAGCAATGAGAAGGGCGAAGCTGTCTCTCAAATCGTTAATCTCGTCGATCTTCCCGAGGAGGAACGCAAGCCTGAAAAGCCGACAATATCCAGAAAACTCGTTGACCAAAAGGTCATTGAATCAAAGGCTTTTGAGCTATTAATTAGCCTAACAAAGTCCGATCGAAAGTGTAAAATTGAATGGTACAAAGGTAGCACCTTAATTCGCGAAACCAAGGATATAACTACCACTTTTGATGGTACGACGGCTCGTTTGACATTTAGTACTGCCAAATCGGAGCATACATCCAATTATAAAGTCATTGTAAGCAATGAAATAGGCAAGGATGAATCGACTTGTAAAATAACGGTTGAGAAAGGTGGCAAAAAGAAGGAGGAAGAAGAGCAGCAGAAGGAAAAGAACAAGCAAAAAGATGAAATGGAAAAGCGGCTTCAGGTAATTGTAATACTTCAAAATTGTAAATTACATCTATTTTATATATGTAAATATTAATATATTATTATTTTTATAATATTTTTGAATTAAACAATTTTTTTTATGTTAATAATATTATGTACACTCTTAAATTCTTACATATATCTAATTATTCTTACAATCTTAATCTTGTTTACACCCATAAATAACCAATACACTATATACACACAAATAATGTATAAATAAATAAAGGATAAAGAAAAAGAAGTCACTAAAATGGAAGAAAAACCAAAGAATGAAGTTCCAAAAGAAGAACAGAAGGAAGAAATACAAAAGGCAGAAGTAGAAACCAAACCAGAGCAAGAAAATAAGACTGGAATAAAGCCGAGCACAAAAGAGTTGGAAGAAGAGTCCAAAACTCCTCGAAAGGCAGAAGAACCTAAAACCGAAGAAAAGAAGCCAGAGGTGAAGCAAAAGAAACCAGCAGATACGGTTAAAGACAAGGAAAAACAAAAACCGGAGGAACACCAAAAAACCGACAAAGTGAACGGCGAAAATGAAAAGAAGTTAGAAAAACCTTCCGTAAAAGTACAAGATACCCCGAAGACTTCAGTAGAAGAGCCTGATTCTAAAAAAACAGGTGTAAAGAATGAAGAAAAACTAAAAAAAGCACAACCAATGGAAACAATTTCAGCCAATACAAATGATAGTATCGAAGAACCTGAAAAGGTAACATTTTTATGGTCTCTTAAATTGCTGCTACTTTGAATTAGCCCTTTTTAAAGACATTTTCCACCAACAAGCTTACTAAAATCACCAAAAAGCATGTTTCTTGTCTATATATTGAATATAAAAATAATATTCTTTTTAAAATGTATTTTAAATATTAAATTACTTCTTTATTCAATTCATAGCAACAAAATGTGGAGCAAAAAGTTCAAAAGAAAGTTGAACGAAAGGTAAGATAGGACTTAATTTATATTTTTATATATTAATATATGTATATATATATATATATATATATATGTAATATAATAATATTTTTATATTATATATTATATATTTATATAAAAAGCCATTTCCAAAATTGTGCACGGGACAATGCGTACGCATTTAAAGTAAAATGCGCTACAAAAACTCAATTTTTTTCATGATAGATGGATATTTATATTGCATTTTATTAGCTGTTTCATTGGGACACAGCTTAATTTTGGGTTATTTCTAAGATAATTACAAGTAACGGACAATAAAAACGGAAGTGGGTTTTGAGGTCGACCAAATGAATCGCAAATTTCTGTGAATATAGTGACAATATTTTAATGCAATAATTGTACTATGTTTTATTATCAAAACAAAACTTGCAATGACAAAAAAAAGAGTTTTGGTCATAATATGATGATCATCAGATTCTAAATTCAAGATTTCTATATCCTTGCAGGGTACTATAATTTTAGTCAGAAGTTTTCATGAAGGAGTCATGTCCGACCCTATAAAGTATATATAGATTCGTGACCAGCATCAACAGCCGAGTCAATCTTGCCATGTCCGGCTGTTCGTCTGCCTCTCCCTTTCTACGCTAAATTCGCCACTGTTTTAAAGCTATCTGAAAAAGGCTTTACAGATAGTTTACTCAATGTCTTCACTACTATATATGTCGTAACGGTTTGAATCGGACGACCGATCGGAAAATTAAAAAAAAAAAATTTAACTTAATTTTGAGCCACGAAATACAAAACGTCCAACCTTAAGAAAATCAAGAAACTAACCTAACTTCCACACACCGAAGTTTGAATTGCAGTATTATGATATACTCGTCCGATTTTCATGAAATTAAAACCGAAATTCAAAGAACCTGAAAATACCAGTGAAGCTCTATTTATTTTCGAAAAATTATCCGATCGTTTTTATGGAAGTTATAAGATATAGTCGTCCGATCCGGCCCGGGAGAACAGGCAGAGAACTATCTGCAAAGTTTGATTCAGAAAGCTCCAAAACTAAGGGGCTGTCTAAAATTATAATTATCTGCAATGGTATGAAAATATTATTGGACACCAACTAAAAAACTCAGTGAACTAATATAATTATAATATTTTATGTTAAATGTTTTCTGTTTTGTTCAGGCAAGTATTGTATCTGTTAAAGAAGAGATCTCCTCGTCCGAGGTACGTCGTCAGTCGATAATCCAATCACAGGAGGAAATTTCTGTAGAAGATACAAAAATATCATCATCATCACGGAGGTCATCCCTAGCGGCAAGTTTAAAATTTATTTGTGTGCCATTTTTTGTTTTCTATTTGTTTTCAACGTCAAAAGGTTGAGGAATCTAAAACTGGTTCACGACGCTCATCTATCATTGAAAAGAAATCATTAGATGTAAGTATTTGAACGTATATTATTCTTAAAGTTACCCCAAAGCATGTTCATTATATTGGCTTGATGTCCCATAAGTCCCATAAACATTCCTATAAGAAACATTATTTCCCCGCTGTAGCAGGTCGATAGTAAGCATCTAGAAGCTAATAAGAATCCACAGGCCATAAAGGAAGAAATACCTAAGTTAAAGCCAGCTGAAAAGCGACGAACTTCGAAGGTGAGATGAGACTTTTGAGTGCCTCTATAAATCTGTATGTTTATTCTGCACATATCTCATTCTACTTTCTCTTCTATATCTTTCTATCTATCTATCTAATTGTATATATTGAAATGATTAGATTGAATATTCTATTCAGAAATTTATATACGAACAAGAAAAAATTGAAGATTTAAGTTCTTTAAAAAAATGTCCTTCTCTGTAGCCCACTTAACGCTCTTTATTAACTTTCTATTTTAAGTTTAAGCTTTACTTGTATTAAAACCTTTACATCTACATATTAATATCTTTGTGAAGTGAAGTGATTGTTTTATTTTTATGTCATTGCCATTATTTTTAAATACAACAAAAAATAGGTAATTGAAGAGAAGAAACCTGTAGAGGAATTACCGAAACTGCGCAAAACTTCAATTGCTCAACCAAAAGAGGAACCCAAACCAGAAGTGGCAAAGCCAAAGGCGAAAGCCAAACCAAAGCAAAAAGCTAAATATGAAGAACTACCTGAAATCCCAGACTATGAAAGACCCGTACTAGAAAAGTATG
>VNKB01017270.1:0-75000 GCA_008042735.1 Drosophila leontia | reverse complement strand
TGAATACAATATACAGAACAAATTCTAATGTCGGCATTTAATTTTACAATAACGGTGGGTGCTTTATTATGTAGTCCCCACAACCACCGATGTCTAATGGTTTTTTGTGCACAAATATATTGGTTAAAAAATAAATCAATTTTAAAATTAAATTGTCCTATAAAGATGTTACTGTTAGTAAAAATAAAATCCAGAAAAACTATATATTTAAATATAAACTTTGAATAAAATTTTTTTGTTTGTTGATATACTTAATATTTCATATTTTCTTATCAAAGGAGGAAAAACCAAAAACTCCTAGAATGCAACCTCCAGCACCGGGCGAGCCCCCTAAGATCGAGGTAATAAGGGAAAAGAGACCATCGCTGGCACCTGAGCCTCCAAGTCGTCGTGGTTCTTTAATACCTCCAGCAGATATGGGACGACGACCTTCATTAATTATTAATGACGAGGTAAGGAAGCATTTAAAAAAAATTACTCTCAAGACAAATTGGATTGGTATTAAGTATTTTGTTCTGGGTATTCCTTTGACGACTAAAATTACTGAATTACTGAAAATAAGTCGATGTTTTTATCAGCAAAATATCACGACACATCGCAGATATTTTCAATAGGTCAGTCGTCAAGGGAATACCCAGATTATAAATTCAAATATTATATATTATAATCAGGGATCAATTTAAAAATTCGAACACTATACTTAATGCATAACCAATGAAACATCTATTTATAAAGCGCTACTCAAAATTTTTAAATTAGAATTAATAAAATTTAAATAAATTAAAAATAGATTGGGCAAGGACTTTCTTATAAAATAAATATCGTTAATATTTTATTTAAGTACGTCAAATTTTCTAGAAAGTAAAAAAATTATCCCTAGATTTCCATACGCTACCACGGTCTTTGGATTTTGGTCAGAACTTCTTTATTATTATACATAATCTTTGTTATTTGTAAAGTATGGCTAATTAACTGCTTATTTTTGTATCTCTAAGTGCATTTATTAAAATTGGTAAATTACAACAATGTAGCTAATTTTGATATGTATTTAATTATGTTTCCTTCTATATATGTACGTACCATACCACAATGCAAAAATGTCCTAAATCCCTATACAACATTATCAACCTGCAATCTATCTACCAACCAAATACAATTCTACCACATATTATAAAAAAAATATATATATAATAATAAATGTTTAATAAAATATACAAATAAATCGGTATATAAAACAATTACTCCAACGTTAATATCCATTTGCATTAAAAACAAAACAACCATAAACCATAATATTGTTCTTAAAATGCACAACAATAATAATACAAAAATATTCCAACGCATACCCTTTTTGCATTCCAACAACAACAACACTCAACAATCGTTCCCACTCTCCGCAAAAACCCCTCATCAAAATCAACAAAAAACACAACCCACAAAATAATCAGAAGAAACTCCGACCCGGCGAAGTAATGGATACGCGGGTAAGAAATTGCAATATTATTTATCCCGACTTAGAATGGCCAATTATATATTATCTCAAAATATAATATTCAGATTTAATTTAATAATGTACAGTGGCGGTGAAAATAATTGTTGTCAGTATGGATGTCGGGAATGGGTCCGAAATGACTTCTTCACTGCCTTGCAACTTACTGGTCAAAATTAGAATACCCTGAGTATAAAGAGTATAAAAATAGATCTGTATTTACATTACATTATACATATGTAATAATAATTTACTATTGAAAACTATTCTTTTTACCGCTGCTACGTATGTACATAAAAATTCGCATTGAATTCACTCTGGGCTCCTGCTGTGCCTACATAGTACATACATACATATGTACATAGATATAGCGGGCATATTTATTAGTATTGACCAATATAAAAAAAACTAGTGAAAACAATAAATAATATAAATGGATCGCTATAGCCCGCTGTTGTTTATAAACGATGCGAAAATATTAATATTTTCTTCAACTTGCGGCCTTCGTAAAAATAATATTATATATGCATATATGTACGTATGTTATATACGATACATATACATAAATGTATATATAATCATATATATTTATATATATATAGATATATATATATATATATATATATATATATATATACATACGTTATTTATAAAATACGATGTGGGTTTCAAACATACATACATACATACATACTCATGCAATCTTAAGGCCACGTCGTGTGCATATATGTATATGTATATATAGGTGAATCATTTATCAGTCGCTTGTAGTTCCTAGGGTTTATGTTTATTATTCAAATATACTATTGCAAGTGATCTGACAACATCTCCGAGTTAAAATTTTATTCCGGTCGGAGCATACCAGAATTTATAAACACATAACTCTTTATGAGAACATAAAAATTATATTTTTAAAATTACGTAAAAAGGATACATTAATATACATATATCAAAATAATATTGAAATAAATAATGATTATATAACTGTAAAGAAGCATTCAATTAGATTTCATTTAGTTGCTTTAGTATTGTGTACATAACGTGAATTTGCAAGCATTATAATACTATTCAAATCATATTACAGTTATTGAGGCCAGGAGAGGTTGGTGAAGGACAGGTGAGAGAGACGTTAGACGCGCATCAAATTACACACGTATTTAGTTTTTGTGTTTTTCTCTTAGCCTTAAAAGATATCATCTAAAAAAAACTATCCCACTCTTTGATTCGAAACTCATTCAAAGATTAAAACTCTTTCCAACGCATTTCTCACATAGTACAAGAGTTTTCATATATTTTTAGTGTTTAAAATGTTAAAAAGCTAACTCTATTTCCATCTAATTGCATCCAAAATATTTCTAAAAGTAATAAAATTCATTCCAAGCATCGTATAGTTAGTCCGTTGTTTAGTTTCCTTTTTTCTTTTTTTTTTCTTTTTTGTTATACTTAAAACACACCAACAATAATATGAAAAACCAATATTAAGATATCAAGCTGAGCTTCGTTTCAATAAATATTACAATATATACATACATATATTTGTAAAATTGTAAAACATAAGGAGTAAGAAAATCTTTAAACCGAATTTTTCCCAATTTTTTATATATATTTTTTTTTTTTTGGATTTATAAATAGCAAAAGCAACCACGACCTGGCGAAATGGGGGACACTAAACAGGTCTCGAAAAATAAATGGTCAAGTTCGATCGATAATTTTTTATTAAACTATTTACTGTGTGTTCGCTTGCCTTTATATTTATTTATAAGTCACATATGAATGGAAGTTTTAAATGTGTATAGTTAGGACATTTAAAAGTGTAATCTCTTTGTAAATATTCATATATGTTTGATTTATGTATATGCTCAAAGTCATTCCAATTAAAGTACAAAATATACTGTGTCAACGATTAGCATCAAAAAGTAAATGTTTGTAACCATTAAAATGTAAAAGGATTATATAATGTATTTATTATTAAAGGTACACTCTTCACTTAATTGCAATCTAGCAGTTTTCTTTAAAAAGAACCTAAGTTATGTATTAAAAAGATGAAGGGGATTCCACTTAGATTTTCAATATTATCACTTTAAAAATATTTTACAGCAATGTAAATGCAAATTATATTTATTTAATTATGTGCAGTTTCCATAAGATCCTCAAATACATAATATGATGAGTCTCATACATACCATTATACATAAAGAAATAGGGTACTCACTAATTTATTTTTTAACTAATTATATTAAAAAGTAAATAATTTATAATGTTCATTCCCATTCTTGTAGTTAACCATTCAAAGTTAAAGTAGTTTGTGTCCTAGTAGTTTGAAAGTTTCCCACTTACCTTTAATGCTGCCACTGTCCGCAGAATGCACTTTTTGAATTTCAGTTTATTGTAGTTTTATTTATTATATGTTTATTTACACACACACTTGAATATTGTTCACAGAGTTTCTGCGATTGTATATTGCATTTGGTCAAATTATATTGGGAGCCGAAGACTTGGTCTTTCCGTCACACTCTGTAGAATCTGGCTGAAAGCATACATAGTATAATAATTGATTTTTCTTATGCATTATTTTCCTATTTCTATTAAAATAAAGCGGAGCACGTTTAAATACATCTAATTGGAAAGCACCCGGAAAAATAGAAAGACATCTTGAATGTTTTATCCGGGCATGGACAACATCGTCATTTAATATTATTTAACCCCTATTACTTATTTTTTGTTTATATTTTATTTTCTGTATCTATTCCTCCACAATCTGTTTCCCGTTCGTGTCCGACGTCTTGTATGTGATGTTTTGTAAAAAATAGCGGCGAAGACCGTCGATTGATGTTCGCCGCCCTAGTGTGCAAGATCTGGAAGATCTTATTAACAAACCATCGACACCACTACGCGATGTTGGAGATGGTGGTCCCCCATCAATTGTGGATGTCCAAGAGTCATATTCTGTGGTGGAAGGTATGTTTATATTTTGAAATAACTTAGTAAACGTTTTCAATTTAAAACAAATACAATACCTGACTAACCCATCTGTAAATGTTAACAACATAATTGTTTTTTTGTAGACTCGACTGCCTACCTTACGGTCGGCGTCGAGGGCTGCCCAGCGCCCACATTTAAGTTCTACAAAGGTGTTAGCGAGATCCTTGAGGGTGGTCGTTATAAGTTCCTCACCGATGGGCAGACAAACACAATTACACTGTGTATGCGTAAGTGCAAGCCAAATGATGAGAGTAAATACAAGGTGGTTGTATCGAATATACACGGTGAGGATTCGGCGGAGATGCAATTATATGTCTCCGATTCGAGTGGTATGGATTTTCGAGCCATGCTTAAAAAAAGACGTTATCAAAAATGGGACAAAGATGAACAGGATCCCAATTGGGGTGATCTGAAAGAAACGGAAAAACCGTTGCCGGCCCTTAAAAAAGTTGAAAGGGTAAGAGAATAAGTGGTTCTTGCTAGATATATGGAAATTGCTGAATTCTCCATCTTATGTTGACACATATTAAGTTTAATAATTTAATTGTTTTAATTTAAAAATATATATGCATAAACTTTAAACTGCCTCTGCCTACGATTTACTACAGCTTAAGTTACTTTCATTTTAATTAGCTTTCCACAAAACGCTATGAATGTTTTCGCTTCAGTTTTACAAAACTTCAAAAAGAAAGATATATATATATAAATATGACTTCCTAATAAAATAGTTCTTAAATATTATATTTCATATTATATTAAAGTATAAAATCTCGTAAGTCAACGATTAGTGATACTGCCTGCAGAGGATTTAGCTTTCATACCTTTTCCATATTTATCTCTATCATTGTAGCTAAACTTTAAGATGATTTTTTTTATTTATTACAATATGATGCTACAATATGATATAAAAAAGTTCCAATTATAATTACGGTCGTTATAACTGAAAATATTTAGGCACAAGGATCACGTAGACCATCTTTAGCCGAACTGATCCCCGATTGGCCGACACTACATCCATTTCGGAGAGAGGAGGTGTGCGCTCTTTCTATTAATCTTCTACATATTTAAATCTACAAAAAAATAATACTCTTAAAAATAAATAATTGTATTACTAAATTTGTATTTTCAGTACTTAAAGCGATGATAATTATTGTTTTTTGCTGATTTTAACAATCAGTTTATTCTAGTTACTATAGTAACTATAGATTGGAATTTTAATAGGAATTTCTGAGAAAAGTTACTACGATATTGACATTTCCTTTTTTTTTTATGACTTTTGTCTAAGCGATTTTGAAATTTGAATTTTTGTCATTTTGTTTTTAGTCCATTCGTAATTTTTAGTTTAAAAGGTAGTAACACTACTCTTTTCTCTGTTCTTTGCTTTACATAACAGCATGTTAAATGTTAAATAAAATGTCATAAAAAATATGTTTAGTTTTTGTAAGCCTTCTCAATGGGCATTAATGCAAGCTCTAGTATATATGTTTATGCATTTACTATACAGCATAAAAATAATTTGAAAATTCGATATACGAATACAATTTTAAAATATTTATTAGATTATATATACTTTATATTAAAGAATTCCAAAGGATAAAAAAGGAAGCTGACTTCGGGCACTAAAATCAATGGTCCTTTAATGAAATCAATGTTGAAAATAGTTTGGTATCCATATTTTCTCTGATCGTTTTAAAGGTCCTTGTGGCAGGATTCGGTAATTCAAGAGGCTATATTTCCATTAATCTTCCTATAATTTCCATGGCAGCTATATTATTTATTGAGATGTAAGAAAGAAGCACGGATCCTAAAGAAACCTTCAAAAGTTTTAAGTTTTTGTATACCCTCGATCCATTTCGGCAAAAAAAAAGTAATAATATAAAACACAAAATATGAAACCAAAAGAAAACCGTCCGGAAGTCAGTTTCCTTTTTTGCTACGTGATGCAAGGGTTTGGTCAATCCTTTGAATGCAGATATATTAATGATAATGTTTCTAAAAATAGTTATATATAAACGTGTATATAGAAATAAATACTTACAAACAAATAACAATAATATTTTTTTAGTTCTTTTTTTTTTTTTTTTGCATAATAGTAAGTTTTTCTATAAAAAGCATGTACCGCCCAAAATATAGCATTACAAAAAAAATACTCAAATAGATATATTTCTTACAAATGATGTTCTTGTAATTATATATTCTTCAATTACATACACATATGTATGATATATTAATTTGAGTATTTACATTCAGACAAAAGAGAAATCGAATATCTAAATTTATAAACTTTACCCATTTTTGACAACGTGGAATATGTGTGGTCGAGCGCAGAAGGTAGAGTCATTCCTTAGTCCCCTAATTGATCAATTTGCTAAAGAGGGCAAGGATAAGAAGGTTGTGTTCGAGGCGAGATTCAGCAAACCGAATTGCAAACCCAAGTGGCTTTTCCGCAAAGATGTAAGTAGCGCCTCAACAAAAAGTGTAACTCCTAACAAATTTGTAAACCAAAATTGTCTTAATAAATTATAGGAAGTATTTACGGGCAGTAAATTTAAATTTAAACAAGAAAATGAAACATATCAATTAATAATTACTACTCCCAAAGTCGAGGATACTGGCAAATATACCATCGAAATCGGTGGTGTGTCCAGTACGGCTTTCCTAAATGTGGAAGAGCCAGATCCATCGTACACTTTTACAAAACCTCTGAAGAAGAAGCTCGAAGGATTCACGCAACACGAAACGACTTTGGAGTGTTCCGTTAGTAGCAGTATGGCCAATGTCCATTGGTTTAAGGACAATACCAAAATCGAATCGGATGATCCTCGTTATCTAATCTCCAAAGATATTAACGGTAATCTAAAACTAATCATTAAGGACACGATTCTTGACGACTTGGGTCTTTATCGTTGTCAATTGGACAAGCAGCCCGATAAAACTGAGTGTACGCTCAAGGTCACCGAGTATCCGTACAAATTTGTCAAAGTTCTCAAGTCTCAGCAATGCATTGAAAAGGATACCGTGACTCTTGCTTGTGAGATCGATGATGCTCGCGGTGAAGTCCAATGGTTCCGTAATGATGAGGAAATCAAACCCGATAAACGTTTTCAAGTGGTTAAAGATGGTCGCAAGCGTAAGCTAGTAATAAAAGATTGCAAGGTCACGGATGCCGGGCAGTTTAAATGCACAACGAATGCGGATAAGACGGAAGCAGAAATAATTATCAACTGTAAGCCCTCATCCTACTATTTGTATTATACTTTATAATATCTTCTATAAATTATTCATTTTTATATAGATCAAAATCGTTTTAATAAAAAACTCAAGGATACAGATGCCGTTGAAAGGGAGAAGCTTGTTCTCGATATCGAGCTTCAGGACCAAACAGCGCCTTGCGATTGGAAATTCAATGGTGAGCCCATCGTGCCAAGTGAACGCATCGAGATCAAGAACTTGGGGGGCGGAAAGCATCAGCTGATCTTTAAGAACCTGGATATGTCCGATGAAGGCGAAATTACCTGCGAATCGGGGCAGCTTAGTTCCAAGTGTAATATTACGGTGCGCAAGGGTGAAAGTAGGCCAAATATTGATTGTCCTGATGAATTTGCTGGACCAATTAGTGCTCCTGTCGTGTTAGAAGTACCATTTAAAGGTAAGTCAGAAATTTATGAAGTTTTAAATTTACTTAGTAAGCCATTACTTCTTGATTATAACAGTTTTTCCTTTAATTTTTTACTCATACTTCTTTAGTTTCCGGTACTAAGCAAACTCCTGTGGAAGCCAAATTATTTAAAGACGGCAAGCCCTTGCCCGTCAAGGATGTAGAGGTCGCTGTTAATGATGACAAGGTGACATTTAAGATCAAGAAACCATCTCGAGATTTATCTGGACCATATCAAATAAAAATTTCCAACGGTCAAGGTGAAGATACCAAGGATATCCAAGTGATCTGCCAAGATGTGCCGCAACCCCCGAATGACGTTGATATTACCGATATATATCAGACATCATGTGTGGTTAACTTTAAGCCCCCGTCGGATGACGGCGGATCTCCTCTAATAAAATATGTGATTGAACGACAGGATTTGAGCAAGAAACAAGGTTGGGAGCCAGTCTCTGAGGTTAAACATAACGAACCATGTAGTAAGAAAATCGACGACCTTATACCAAAAAAACAGTACAGATTCCGAATTCGTGCTGTTAACAGCATTGGTCCCTCAGATCCGGCAACCTTTAAGAATACAATCCTGGCAAAGGATCCATGGGATGAGCCTGGTAAACCTAAAGAAGTAGATCTGACTGACTGGGACAAAGATCACGCAGATCTCAAGTGGGAAGCACCAGATAGTGATGGTGGTGATCCAATCACAGCTTATGTTGTGGAGTTCAAAGAAAAGTTCTCCAATGACTGGGTTGCAGGAAAAGAAGTTGATGGCAACGCCAGAACGGCCACAGTTGATGACCTTAAAGAGGGTCAGCAGTACGAATTCCGAGTCCGTGCTATTAACCGGGCTGGACCAGGTGAACCCAGTGACAAGACAAAATCCATTATTGCCAAATGCCGTTTTGTCAAACCCTTCCTGGTGGGCGATGGCCTGAAAAATATAACAGTGAAAAAGGGCCAAACTATACGTTACGATATCAAGTATGATGGTGAGCCCGAACCAAAGGCAACATGGGTAAAGAACAGCGATAACTTAAAGTTCGATAATCAACGCATTTGTCTTGAACAATTGGATAGAAACTCTTCCATAACTATAAAGAAATCGGTTAGGAAGGATACAGGAACATACAAATTGGTGTTAACCAATAGTTCCGGAACGATAGAGTCCGAGGCCCAAGTTGTGGTCCTTGATCGACCCTATGCTCCGGGCGGTCCCTTTGAACCCGAAGAGGTTCGTGCCAATCACATAAAAATGAAGTGGCGACGTCCCGAAGATGATGGTGGCTCTAACATAACAGGCTATGCCTTGGAGCGCATGGATGAGGAGACGGGCCGTTGGATTCCCGCAGGAGAAGTTGGTCCCGATGAGACTTCTTTTGATTTTAAGGGATTAACCCCGAACAAGAAGTACAAATTCCGTGTCAAGGCGACTAACAAAGAAGGCGAATCGGAGCCTTTAGAAACCAGCGATGCCATTGTGGCCAAGAATCCCTATGATCCACCAAGTCCACCTAGCCAGCCCATTATCGAGGATTACGATAACAAGAGTGTCCTGCTCAAGTGGGTGAGACCACCATCGGATGGTGGTCGACCAATCACTCATTACATCGTTGAAATAAAAGATAAATTCTCACCTAATTGGAGTGAGGTCGCCAAAACGGAGGATCCTACGCCCGAGTGTTCGGTAGAGGGGCTAAAAGAAAAAATGGTATACCAATTCCGCGTGAGAGCCGTTAACAAGGCTGGAGCTTCGGAACCATCCCAGCCCACCGATAATCACCTTTGCAAGCACAGAAACCGTAAGTTATTTCACACATTTCACATATTTGGCTGTTAACTTTTTGGCTTAACATTTTTAAAACACGCTACTTTCGAAGTGCTCTTTTCTAGTTTATTGTTTAACAAATTTTTTAGCTTTCAGAGATTTGTATTATTTTTTAAATTGAAAAACTGAAAAAATATAATGCCTATGCATGTATAATTATTATTTTAAAGCAAAGCTAATTAGTTGGGACTCTACCTTTAACTGAAAACCGCAACGCTTTACTTCGTATGTATTACATTTTATTTAATATTCGCTAAAGCTATATGAGCATTTTTTTAAATAAATTTATTGTAATAAAAATTTTAAACTTTTATAGTCAAACCCTTGATTGATCGTACGACCTTTAAACGAGTTACTATGAAGAGTGGCCGCACCCATAAGTGGTCTGTGGATGTCGCCGGTGAACCTATCCCAGAACTTCATTGGAGTTGGCGTGATGATGTTCCCTTGACTAGTAGCGATCGTATTAAGATAGAAAATGTAGACTATCACACTGATTTCGTGATCACGAATGCAGTGCGTAAAGATAGTGGTTTCTACACTTTGAAAGCCGAAAATCGTAATGGAATCGATCGTGAGACAGTTGAATTAATTGTTTTGGGTAAACCCAGTTCCCCGAAAGGACCTCTTGCTGTCTCCGATGTCACATCAACGGGCTGCAAATTGCAATGGAAGAAGCCCGAAGATGATGGTGGTGTACCCATCAAGGAGTACGTTGTGGAGAAAATGGACACTGCGACGGGAAAGTGGATAAGAGTTGGACGCTCTCCCGGGGAAAAGGAACCGCCTAGCTTCGATGTAACTGGCTTAAGTCCTGGATCCGAGTATATGTTCCGTGTGTCCGCTGTCAACGAGGAAGGTGAATCCGAACCATTGACCACTTTGGTTGGTGTCGTTGCCAAGGACCCGTTCGATGAGCCCAATAAGCCGGGCACTCCCGAAGTTACCGATTATGATAATCAAAGTGTTAGTCTGAAGTGGACAGCGCCAAAGAATGACGGTGGTGCCCCAATACAGAAATATATTATTGAAAGGAAGGACAAGAATCGACCAGACTGGGAGAAAGCTTTGGAAATACCCGGTGATCAGTTGGAGGCGACAGTTTCCGGGCTTCAAGAATACGGAGAATATCAGTTCCGTGTTATAGCTGTTAACAAGGCGGGCCCGTCACCTCCATCCGATGCAAGCGCTCCTCAGATTGTAAAGTACAAGAAATGTAAGTAATTTTCATATATATAGTCTTGATCAACATCAACAGCCGAGTTGATCTCGCCATGTCCGTCTGACCGTTTCTACCTAAACTCAGTTTTAAAGCTATCTGAACGCAAATTTGCAATAGTCTTCTGACCACTCTCTTTACTATATATGTCGAAACATATGTACATATATGAATCATATTTTTTTTCTCTCTTTTTTTGAAAATGGAAATTTTTTATTTCTGCATTTCGGTTTTAATTTTATGAAAATCGCCAAATGTAGAAAATATGTAAAGCTGTGAATTTCAAACTGTAACTGTAAACCTGTAACAATAAAAAAATATATATAATTATGATCTAAATAAAAACTCTAAAGGAATACAAAGTTCGGCGTGCCGATGTTAGCTTCCTTTCTCGTTTTGTAGTTAAATTAAGAAACCATAATAATACGCGATATATATATATATATATATTCCTTTAGTAAAACCTCGCATTGATCGAACAAACCTTAAGCCATTGCTAATTCGTGCTGGTAAGCCTATCAAGTACGATGTAAATGTGCGCGGCGAGCCTCCCCCGACAATAATCTGGTATCAAAACGATATAGAACTTAAGCCAGAGGAATTACCAAGTAGTAGCGAAATTAAAAACGTCCCATATAATACAAAGATATCCATTATTGATACAGTTCGCAAGAATACGGGAATTTATAAGATAAAAGCTATTAACGAGCACGGTGAGGATGAGGCTACTGTTGAAGTTAATGTATTAGCTCCACCTGGTAAACCAAAGGGTCCCTTGGAGGTCAAGGATGTGACAAAAGACAGCTGTAAATTGAAATGGAAGAAGCCTGAAGATGATGGTGGCAAACCCATAACAGCCTACCAAGTTGAAAAGTTTGATACCAAACAGGGTCGATGGGTTCCTGTCGGTCGGACCTCTGGCAATGATACCGAATTTGATGTCAAAGGCCTTCAAGAGGGTCATGAGTATCAGTTCCGGGTCAAGGCCATCAATGAGGAAGGCGAGTCAGAGCCCCTAGATACCGATGGCAAAATTATCGCCAAAAATCCATACGATGCTGCCAGCAAGCCAGGTACACCCAAGATCGAAGATTACGACCAACATATGGTTAAACTTAAGTGGGAAGCACCAAAGGATGATGGAGGAGCCCCAATTACTGGTTACATCATTGAAAAGAAAGATAAGTTTTCACCCATTTGGGATGAAGTGCTTACAACGAATGTAAGTAATATATTTTCAGGAAAAATTATTAAGAGTAGTAGTTTTTATTTAATTTGAATATGGTATCATTTTCTTTGATATTAATATGCATTTGGCTTTGTATATTGAAAGACATCCACACCAGAAGCCACCGTTGATGGCCTAACTGAAGGCAATATTTACCAATTCCGTGTGCGGGCAGTGAACAAAGCCGGTCCCAGTGAAGCTAGTGATGCTACAGAGCCACACTTGGCCAAACACAGAAATCGTAAGATCGTATTTAATTTAAGCCTTAGGGATAAACCCTCGACCTGCGATCATATAAAAATGTTAAGCCAGCCAACCTGCTTTAATTCATTTTAATTCTATATTTTATTTCGATAGTACTCTAATTATATTAATTAATTGATTGCTTTAGTTAAACCATCAATAAACCGTGAAAAGATGAAGCCCATCAAGGTACGGGCTGGGCAGACTGTCAAATTCGATGTGGATGTTAAGGGCGAGCCAGCACCCACCCTAACTTGGTTCTTTAAAGAAAAAGAACTCTCGCCAACGGGACAAGTGAGGTTAGAGAACGAGGATTACAATACAAAGCTTACCCTACTCGATACAACGCGCAAGGAAAGCGGAGAGTATAAGCTGCGAGCTGAAAATATCAATGGTGTTGATGAGGCTCTTGTTGAAGTTATTATCCTTGATAAGCCATCAAAGCCCGAGGGTCCTTTGGAAGTCTCGAATATTCACAAAGAAGGATGCAAATTGCAATGGAAAAAACCCAAGGATGATGGCGGTGTCCCCATAACCGGTTATGTCGTAGAAAAAATGGATACAGCGACGGGTAAATGGGTTCCCGCTGGTACCGTTGATTCCGAAAAAACCAATATCGATATTAAGGGTCTAGATCCCAATCATCGCTATCAGTTCCGAGTAAAGGCCATGAATGAGGAAGGTGAATCGGAGCCATTGGAAACCGAATCTGCGATTACTGCCAAAAATCCATTTGATGTCTCAGCGCCACCCGGTCTTCCCGAACTCGAAGATTGGGATGAACATCATGTTAAATTGAAGTGGGAACCACCAATTCGCGATGGTGGTTCTCCCATTACCAGTTATATCGTCGAAGTTATGGATAAGGACTCGGGAGAATTTGTAAAAGCAATAGAGACAGAGGGTCCAATTTGCAAGGGCGTGGTTAAGAAACTGGAAGAGGGCCAGCAGTACAAGTTTAGAGTTCGCGCTGTTAACAAGGCCGGTCCATCGGATCCATCCGAACAGAGTAATTGGCATACAGCCAAGCCTCGTTACCGTAAGTTATTTAAATTAAATTGTATATAAATAATATATAAATTAATTTATATTTCATTTTTAAATATTTGTATTTAGTAAAACCCGTTATTGACCGAACCAATCTGAAGCCAGCTATTGTTAAAGCCGGTCTATCGATAAGCTTGGATATTAATATCAAGGGAGAGCCCGCTCCAAAGGTGGAATGGTTCTTCAATGACTTGCCACTTGTGAGCAGTGAGGAAGGTATCAAAGTAGATAATATTGATTACAATACAAAGTTCTTTGTGATGCGTGCCCAGCGCTCACAAAGTGGCAAGTACACCATCAAGGCAACAAACGAAGTTGGGGAAGATGTCGCCGAATTGCAGGTTAGTGTTTTGGGTAAACCTGGCAAGCCAAAAGGTCCCCTACAAGTCAACGATATCACAAAGCACAGCTGTAAACTTAAATGGGAAAAACCCGAAGATGATGGTGGAACTCCCATAGATTATTATGAAATAGAAAAGCTTGACCCGCACACGGGTCAATGGTTGCCTTGTGGAAAAAGTACCGAACCCGAAGCAAAGGTTATAGGACTTCACGAAGGAAAACCCTACAAGTTCCGAGTTAGAGCTGTTAATAAGGAGGGTGAGTCGGAAGATTTGGAAACAGAGAAACCAATAATTGCCAAGAATCCATTCGATGAACCTGAAAAGCCCGGTCGACCCGAACCCACAAATTGGGATAAGGACTTTGTTGACTTGGCGTGGGATCCACCTAAAAACGATGGTGGGGCACCCATCCAGAAATATATCATACAAATGAGAGATAAATCGGGAAGGGCTTGGGTAGATGCCGCCACAGTACCAGGTGATAAGGCCAAGGGTACCGTTACTTCTGGCATCGAAGAGGGACATGAGTATGAGTTCCGTATCGTTGCAGTGAATAAGGCAGGTCCGAGTGAACCAAGTGATGTTTCCAGAACGGTAATAGCTAAGCCACGATTCTTAAAACCCCATATCGACCGAAAGAATCTACAAAAGAAGATTATGCGAAGCGGTCAGATGCTTCATATGGATGCTGCTGTTAAGGCAGAGCCACCAGCTAAAATTGTCTGGACATACAATGGAGCAGAAATCAGATCAACCGATCACATCAAGATTGATAATGAGGATTACAAGACCACATTTATAATGCCTAAGGTGAAGCGAACGGATCGTGGAAAATACATAATTACTGCGAAAAATGATTCCGGCTCTGATACCGTGGAAATTGAACTAGATGTTCTATGCAAGCCTAGCAAGCCTAAGGGTCCCATCGCCGTATCTGACGTAACAGCGGAGAGTGTTCACCTGAAATGGGAAAAGCCCGAAGACGATGGTGGTGAGCCCATTGAACAATATGTTGTTGAACGCATGGACACGGAAACGGGACGATGGGTACCAGTTTTAACCACTAAGATCCCAGAGGCTGATGTCCCTGGCCTTGCCGAAGGCAAAGAGTATATGTTTCGTGTTAAGGCTGTCAATGCTGAAGGTGAATCGGAGCCTTTGGTCACCGATGTTCCTATCAAGGCTAAGAATCCATTCGATGCCGCCGAGACCCCCGGTAAGCCACAAATTGTCGATTGGTCGGCAAATCATTGTGATCTTAAATGGCGAGCACCCGAAGATGATGGTGGTGCACCTATCACTGGCTATGTTGTCGAAAAGAAGGATCCAAATACAGGAAAATGGCAAAAAGCTCTTGAAACCAATACGCCGGATTGTAAGGCACGTGTCAATGATTTAATTGAAGGGAATAAATATCAATTCAGAGTCAAGGCCATAAACAAGGCAGGTCAAAGTAAGCCTTCTGAACCTTCGGACCAAATGACGGCCAAGGATCGCTTTGCACCACCAAAAATTGACAGAACAAATATTAAGGACATTACCATCAAAGCAGGACAACACCTTCGCTATGATATCAAAGTGTCCGGCGAACCGCCGGCAACAAAAGTTTGGCTGCACAACAAGGCGCGATTGGAGAACGATGATAGTGACTTTAATATCGACATTGAATCCTATCGCACCAAGTTGACGGTGCCATTTTCAAAACGTTTCCACTCCGGCAAATATACCCTTAAGGCTGAGAATGAATCGGGACGGGATGAGGCTTCATTTGAGGTCATTGTCTTGGATAAGCCTGGTGCTCCAGAAGGACCATTGCGTGTCACCGATGTTCATAAAGAGGGTTGTAAGCTAAAATGGAACCCTCCTCTGGATGATGGTGGCCTGCCGATTGAGCATTACATTGTTGAAAAACTAGATGTAGAGTCGGGACGTTGGCAGCCATCGGGTCGCTATAAGGAACCCTTTGCCGAACTTAACAATTTGGAGCCAGGACATGAATATAAATTCAGAGTTATAGCAGTAAATACTGAGGGCGATTCCGAACCACTAACTGGTGAACAGTCCGTTATTGCCAAGAATCCATTCGATGAGCCCGGCAAGCCTGGAACGCCAGAAGCAACAGATTGGGATAAGGATCATGTGGATTTGATATGGCGCCCGCCACTTAACGATGGTGGCTCTCCCGTTACCGGTTATATTGTTGAGAAACGCGAGAAGGGTACAGATAAGTGGATTAAGGGTGCTGAAGTATCGGCTCCATCGTTTGGCGAAGAGTGTAAGGCAACAGTCCCTAACCTTAATGAAAACTGTGAATATGAATTCCGTATTAAGGCAGTAAATGCTGCTGGACCAAGTGAACCTTCTGATGCCAGCAAAACTGTTATTACTAAGCCAAGAAAACGTAAGTTTTTTTTTCTAAAATTAGTTTTGTTTTTTTTTTGTGTAAATGAAATATTTATTTTTAGTGGCCCCAAAAATTGACCGCAAGAATATACGAACTTATAACATTAAGGCCAGAGAACCGATATTCTTGGATATTAAAATCAGTGGCGAACCAGCACCTGATGTAAGTTGGAATCAAAATAACAAGTCCATTCAAGCCACATCAGTTAGTCATGTGGAGAATATTCCGTACAATACCAAGTATGTAAATAATAATCCTGAACGCAAGGACACGGGACTCTATAAAATCACCGCACATAACCTTTATGGTCAAGATCAAGTGGAATTCCAAATCAATATTATTGGTAGGTCAAGACTTTTTGATTTAAAAAGTATGTAATTATACATTTTTATTTTGGTCTAGATAAACCTGGAAAACCTGAAGGGCCCTTGGAAGTATCCGACATCCACAAAGATGGTTGTAAACTGAAATGGAAGAAGCCAAGGGATGACGGTGGTGAACCCATAGAAAGCTATTTGGTTGAGAAATTCGATCCAGATACCGGTATTTGGCTTCCTGTGGGCAAAAGTGACGTACCAGAGTTCAATGTTGATGGTTTAGTACCAGGACATGAGTACAAATTCCGCGTCAAGGCCTTAAACAAGGAGGGCGAATCGGAACCACTTGAAACTTTGGGAACAATTGTTGCCAAGGATCCATTTAGTAAGTTTTTAAAATTTCTTGAAGGATGTTACTCAAACTATGATTTTAACTCAAATTCATTGTTTAGCTGCTCCAACACAGCCTGGACAACCAGAACCCACCGACTGGACAGCTAATAAGATAGATCTGGCTTGGACAGAGCCAGCCAGTGATGGGGGTTCTCCAATCACTGGTTATATTATTGAAGTTAAAGATAAGTACAGCCCATTGTGGGAGAAGGCCTTAGAAACCGATTCCCCAGCTCCTATAGCTACTGTACAAGGTTTAATTGAAGGCAATGAATACCAATTCCGGGTAATTGCCTTAAACAAAGGTGGCCAATCGGAGCCTTCAGCTCCAAGCAAAAACTTTATAGCCAAGCCACGTTACCTTGCACCGAAAATCGATCGAAGAAATCTTCGCGATATAACCATATCTTCCGGAACCGCTCTTAAATTAGATGCAAATATAACAGGTGAACCCGCACCTAAAGTCGAATGGAAATTCTCCACCTACCCCCTGTCATCTGGTAAAAATGTGACAATTGAAAGTCCAGATTATTATACCAAATTGGTAATAAGACCAACGCAGCGGAGTGATTCTGGCGAGTATTTGGTCACTGCCACAAATAGTTCGGGTAAAGATAGCGTCCTTATCAATGTTGTTGTTACTGATAAGCCATCACCACCCAACGGGCCACTTCAAATATCAGATGTTCATAAGAACGGATGTCACTTAAAATGGAAACGACCAAGCGACGATGGTGGTACTCCTATTGAATACTTCCAAGTGGACAAGTTGGATCCGGAAACAGAATGTTGGATTCCCTGCTGTCGTTCCAATGAACCGCAAGTGAACGTAACTGGCTTAACTCCCGGCAATGAATACAAGTTTCGTGTTTCAGCTGTAAATGCTGAAGGCGAGTCTCAGCCCTTAATTGGGGATGAGACAATTATAGCCAAGAATCCCTTTGATGAGCCAGGCAAGCCAGAAAATCTTAAAGCCGTCAGTTGGGATAAAGATCACATCGACTTGGCGTGGACAGCACCGTTAACTGATGGTGGTTCCCCCATAACTGGTTATCTGGTTGAAAAGAAGGATAAGTTTGGTAAATGGGAGAAAACCCTTGAAGTTCCCGCAGATCAATGCAATGCCACAGTTCCTGACTTAATCGAGGGACAAGCCTATGAGTTCCGTGTGTCTGCCATCAATGCAGCTGGACCAGGAGAACCATCAGACGCCACACCCCCGATTACTGCCAAGTCACGTAACAAGCCGCCAATCATAGATCGTTCCAACTTAATTGAAGTACGAATTAAAGCTGGGCAAGGATTTGTATTTGATTGCAAAATATCTGGTGAGCCTGCGCCGATAACCAAGTGGTTCCTGAAGAAAAAAGAAGTAACCTCAAGGGATAACGTTAAAGTAACTAATGTGGAGTACAACACAAAACTAAAGGTTACTTCTGCAACAAGAGCCGATTCCGGTTTATACACCATTCATGCAGAGAATGCCAATGGTGAAGACAATGCTGATGTGAAGGTAACAGTCATTGACAAGCCCTCGCCTCCGAATGGACCACTTAAGATTGATAATATAAATTCCGAGGGCTGCAATCTAAATTGGAATCCTCCCGATGATGATGGTGGTCAACCCATTGAAAATTATATTATTGAAAAACTAGACGAGGCAACAGGTCGCTGGGTCCCAGCTGGTGAGACAGACGGCCCAACCACCACTCTTCAAGTAAAGGGTCTAACACCCGGACATAAATATAAATTTAGAGTTCGTGCAAAGAATCGTCAAGGAATCTCAGAACCACTGACAACAAGCCAAGCGATTGTGGCTAAAAATCCGTATGATGAGCCCACAAAGCCCGGAACTCCGGTCATCAAAGATTTTGACAAAGATTTTGTTGATTTGGATTGGGCTAGACCAGAAAGTGATGGGGGCTCACCCATCATAGGTTACATCATTGAAAAGCGTGACAAGTATTCACCAGATTGGGAAAAGTGTGCTGAGGTAAGTGGTGACACCACTACTGGTCATGTTCCCGATCTCATCGAAGGTGTTAAATACGAATTCCGTGTTCGGGCATTGAACAAAGCAGGCCCAGGTGTACCAAGTGATTCCACTGAACCACACGTTGCTAGACCTAAGAATATGGCTCCCAAGATTGATCGCAACTTTATGATGGATATAAAAATTAGGGCAGGTAATGTCTTTGAATTTGATGTTCCAGTAACGGGTGAACCGATTCCATCAAAAGAGTGGACTCACGAGGATAATATGGTGATTAACACGGATCGTGTAAAAATTACCCAACTTGATGATCGAACCAAGTTACGTATATTAGATGCTAAACGTTCGGATACGGGGACTTACACCCTAGTGGCTCGAAACATAAATGGTATCGATAAACACACCGTTAAGGTTATCATTTTGGATGTACCAAGTACGCCAGAAGGACCATTACGCAATGGCGATGTTACCAAAAACTCGATAACCCTACGCTGGCGACCACCCAAAGATGATGGCGGCTCTGAGATCTTACATTACGTTGTGGAAAAAATGGATAATGAAAACATGAGATGGATTCCAGTTGGTGAAAGTGCTGGCACTGAAATTCGTGCCGATAATCTAATTGAAAATCATGATTATAGCTTTAGAGTTCGAGCTGTAAACAAACAGGGACAATCCCAGCCTCTGACTACGTCACAACCGATAACTGCCAAAGATCCATATTCGCATCCCGATAAGCCCGGTCAACCACAGGCCGTTGATTGGGGCAAAGACTTTGTCGACTTGGAGTGGGCCGCACCAAAGAAAGACGGTGGAGCACCCATCACGTCATATATTGTTGAGAAGCGGCCCAAGTTTGGTCAATGGGAACGAGCTGCTGTCGTTCCTAGTGATGAGTGCAAAGCTCACATCCCAGAATTAACAGACGGTGGTGAATACGAATTCCGTGTAATAGCCGTTAACCGAGGTGGACCCAGTGATCCATCTGATCCATCAAGCACGGTTATTTGCAAGCCACGATTCCTGGCACCATTCTTTGACAAATCCCTTTTGAACGATATTACCGTTCATGCTGGCAAGCGATTGGGTTGGAATTTACCAATTGAGGCATCACCAAAGCCAACCATTAAATGGTTATATAATGGCAAAGAAATTGGCTTAAATTCCCGAGGTGAGTCTACGTTATTCCAAAACGAATTAAACTTCGAAATACCATCGGCATTGCGTAGTGACGAAGGTCGATATACGTTAATCTTGAAAAACGAGCATGGCTCATTCGATGCATCGGCGCATGCCACAGTTTTGGATCGTCCATCAGCCCCGAAGGGACCTTTAGATATTACTAAGATTTCCAGAGATGGCTGCCATTTGGCTTGGAATGTCCCAGAAGATGATGGTGGCTCACCCATTTTGCATTATATAGTTGAAAAAATGGACATGTCGCGAGGAACTTGGTCAGATGCTGGCATGAGCACACATCCTGTACACGATGTCACAAGGCTTGTTCATCGCAAAGAATACTTGTTCCGCGTCAAGGCTGTTAATGCCATTGGGGAATCTGATGCGTTAGAGGCAACTAAGAGTATAATTGCTAAGAACGAGTTTGATGAACCGGATGCTCCCGGTAAACCAAATATAACGGACTGGGGCTGCGATCATGTTGACTTACAATGGGCTGTACCTAAGAGTGACGGTGGAGCTCCACTAACCGAGTATATTGTACAGAAAAAGGAAAAGGGCAACCCATATTGGATTAACGTGCTACATGTCCCATCAAATAAGAATTCGGCGACAGTGCCAGAACTGACCGAAGGACAGGAGTATGAATTTAGAGTGATTGCAGTGAATCAAGCGGGACAATCAGAGCCATCGGAACCATCCGATATGATAATGGTTAAGGCACGCTATTTGCCACCAAAGATAATCACACCCCTACATGAGATACGTATCAAGTGCGGTCTTATCTTCCACACTGATATTGATTTTATTGGTGAACCTGCACCAGAAGCGATATGGACGCGAAATAATGATTCATTAAAATCAAATGAAAGATCAACCATTACCTCCATTGGTCATCATACTGTAGTCCACACTGTTAACTGTCAACGTTCCGATTCAGGAATATATCACTTACTTTTACGCAATGATTCGGGCATCGATGAAGGCAGCTTCGAACTTATAGTACTCGATCGTCCCGGCCCCCCCGATGGTCCAATGGAATATGAGGAAATCACAGCGAATTCGGTAACTATATCTTGGAAGCCACCAAAGGATAATGGTGGCTCTGAGATTTCAGCATATGTTATAGAAAAACGTGATCTAACCCATGGCGGTGGTTGGGTTCCAGCTGTTAATTATGTTAATGCAAAATACAATCATGCTGTAGTACCTAGACTCTTAGAAGGAACCAAATATGAGTTTAGGGTAATGGCTGAAAATCTACAAGGACGCTCTGATCCACTAACTTCAGATCAACCGGTAATTGCCAAAAACCAATATACAGTACCCGGAACTCCAGGCAAACCCGAGCTAACGGATAGTGATAAGGATCAGATATCAATCAAGTGGAAACAGCCTATAAGTAATGGTGGTTCACCCATTATTGGCTATGACATCGAACGTCGTGATATGGGCACTGGACGATGGATCAAAATAAATGGACAGCCAGTCCCTACAACAGAGTATCAAGACGATCGAGTATCATCGAACCATCAATATCAATATAGAATATCAGCGGTTAATGCCGCTGGCAATGGTAAGGCTTCAGAGCCATCATCAACTTTCGATGCTCGACCTCTACGCGAAAAACCAAGACTATATTTAGATGGCTTGGTGGGACGACGTGTTAAGGTGCGTGCCGGTGAACCTGTTAACATCACTATACCAATTTCCGGGGCTCCTACACCAACTATTGATTGGAAGCGCGGTGATATAAAGGTCGCTGAAAACAAGCGTGTTTCCTACGACACAAACTCTGAAAGGACCATTTTCCGTATTGAAGACTCAAATAGAAAAGATGCTGGATCTTATACAATCTCCGCTAGTAATGAATATGGCAAGGACTCTGCGAACATTGAAATTGTTGTTGTTGACAAACCATCGATACCGGAAGGACCGTTGAGCTATACAGAAACCGCGCCCGATCACATATCGTTGCAGTGGAATCCATCTAAAGATGATGGTGGCAGTGAAATAACTGGTTATATAATTGAATTCTCTGAATTTGGAGTGGACGACTGGAAGCCAGTGCCCGCTTATTGTCCTAAGACAAACTACACTGTTAAGGGCCTAACCGAAGGCAAAAAATATGTGTTCCGTGTGCGAGCGGAAAATATTTATGGTACTTCCGATGCTCTCGAAGGCAAACCTGTTTTGGCAAAATCACCCTTCGATCCACCCGGTCCTCCATCCCAGCCAACTATTGCTGCATATTCTCCAAGCTCCGTCAGCTTAGAATGGCATCCTCCTGACTATTGTGGCGGCAAGCCCATATCCGGTTACATTGTGGAGAGACGTGAACGCGGTGGAGAATGGATTAAGTGCAATAATTACCCAACACCAAATACTAGCTATACAGTTACAGATTTACGGGAAGGAGCTCGATATGAGTTCCGGGTAATTGCATTAAACGAAGCTGGCCCCGGTCAACCATCAAAACCATCGGATACAGTCACGGCAGAACTACAGCGATATTGTCCTGATTCACCAGAACCACCTAAGCCCGATCGCATATTTAAGGATAGTGTTACGTTATCATGGCGACCACCGCGCAACGATGGAAAATCTCGAATTAAGGGCTATCACCTCGAAATGCGGGCTAAAAATGACAAGGATTGGAAGCCAGTTTTTGATACGCCAATTAGCTCAACGGTTTATACGGTACCAAATCTGAAGGAGGGTGAGGAATACTCATTCCGTGTTATTGCCGAAAATGATGTTGGCCGTTCACAGCCATCAAAGGCTTCACAGCCCGTGACTATTGAGGAGCAACCCAATAAACCTTGCATGGATTTGGGTAATGTTCGTGATATTATATGCCGAGCTGGTGATGATTTTAGTATCCATGTTCCATATGTGGCTTTTCCCAAGCCAAATGCCTTTTGGTATTCCAATGACAGTGTTCTAGATGACGTTGATACCCGTGTCCATCAGCATTTGACCGATGACGCTGCTTCGTTTGTGGTCAAAAACTCGAAACGTTCGGATTCCGGTCAATACCGTCTACAGTTAAAGAATCCATCTGGATTTGATACTGCGACTATTAATGTTAAAGTTTTGGACAGACCATCTCCGCCAACAAACTTGCGAGCAGACGAATTTGCTGGAGATTCCCTAACACTATATTGGAATCCACCGAAGGACGATGGCGGCTCTTCTATACAGAATTATATTATTGAGAAGAAGGAAGCTCGTTCCTCCACATGGACCAAAGTCAGTAGCTTCTGTACAGTACCATTTGTACGAGTGCGTAACCTTGGTATTAACAAGGAGTACGATTTCCGTGTTATAGCCGAAAATAAATATGGACAATCTGATCCGGCCAATACAACAGAGCCAATTCGAGCCCGACATCCATTTGATATACCCAATGTGCCTGGAATACCGCGGGGCATTGACTCGACGGAAGACAGCATAACAATAGCATGGTCAAAGCCAAAGCATGATGGTGGTTCTCCCATTATGGGCTATATAATCGAAAAACGCCTGTTGGGCGAGGATAAATGGACAAAGGCAGTCCATTTGCTGTGCCCCGACTTGACCTGTAAGATACCAAATCTAATAGAAAATGCTGAATATGAATTCAGAGTAGCGGCCATTAATGCGGCTGGTCAATCTGGTTATAGTGCAGCCAGTGATCTAATCTTCTGCCGCCGACCACCTCATGCACCAAAGATAACATCTGATTTATCGATACGCGATATGACGGTAATAGCCGGTGAAGAATTTCACATAACAGTACCATATCACGCTAACCCAAGGCCAACCCCGTCATGGCAGTTAAATGGCCTTGATGTAGTACCCGATAAACGCATCAAATTTGTTACGGACGATTATGCCTCGGTTTACTATAATACATCTGCGATGAGAAGCGAAACTGGTTCGTACACCATCACACTGACCAATAGTAAGGGTTCCGACACAGCCTCATGCCATGTGACAGTTGTGGATAGACCGGGACCACCGCAGGGACCCTTAAATGCATATGATATAACACCGGACACATGCACACTTGCTTGGAAGACTCCGCTAGATGATGGCGGTTCACCAATTACCAATTATGTTGTCGAAAAACTCGATGCCAGCGGAACATGGGTAAAGGTTAGTAGCTTCGTTCGAAACACCCATTACGACGTCATGGGTTTGGAGCCACAACATAAGTATCATTTCCGCGTTAGAGCCGAGAATCAATATGGCTTATCCGATCCACTTGAAATCCCCGAACCCATTATTGCAAAACATCAATTCACAGTCCCAGATGAACCGGGCCAACCTAAGGTAATTGATTGGGACTCTGGAAACGTCACCCTTATTTGGACACGCCCCGCCGGCGATGGTGGCTCCCGTATTCAAGGTTATCAAATTGAATATCGTGATATAGTAAATGATTCATCGTGGAATACCTATGACTATCTCATTAAAGATACCAAATATCAATTATATAACTTAACCAATGGTTCTGAATATGAGTTCAGAATAAAGGCAAAAAATGCTGCAGGATTGAGCAAGCCCTCGCCACCCTCCTTGCGGTTTAAGCTAAAAGGCAAATTTAGCGTTCCATCGCCACCGGGAACACCGCAAGTTACCAAGGTTGGTAAAAATTATGTCGACTTGAAGTGGGAGAAGCCCTTAAGAGACGGTGGTTCTCGTATTACTGGGTACATTATTGAGCGAAGGGACATTGGTGGTGCCGTTTGGGTTAAGTGTAACGATTACAATGTTTTAGATACGGAATTTACAGTTATCAACCTGATTGAAATGGGCGATTACGAGTTTCGTATATTTGCTGTTAACTCAGCGGGAAGATCGGAGCCAAGCTTATGTACAATGCCCATTAAGGTTTGTGAAGTGATTGGTGGAGAGAAACCGGAATGGATAACAAGACTTCATGATCGTCTTGCGCCATATGGCAAAGATTTCACCTTACAATGTGAGGCGTCGGGTAAGCCACTCCCAACAGCAAGATGGCTTCGAAATGGTAAAGAAATTCAAATGTGTGGTGGACGTATTACTTGCGACTCCAAAGATGGACTCTTCCGATTGCACATCTCAAATGTGCAGGCTGGCGACGATGGTGACTATACATGCGAGGCAATCAATTCTCTTGGTTTTGTTCATACCTCTGGTTATCTCAAGATCGGTTCTCCGCCAATAATTAACCGAATCCCCAGTGAGCTTTTCTTACCCGAGGGTGATAACGGCAAGATTAAAGTCTACTATTCTGGCGATCAGCCATTGACTGTAATATTAAAACGTAACAATGAAGTGGTAGCAAAGTCAGACAGCGGTGATGACAGTCACATCAAGCTTACCGTGTTTGATGACTACGTGGCCATATTTCTACGTGATATTGTCAAGAGCGATGTAGGTCAATATCAAATTGAATTTGCTAATGATTCGGGTAGTGCCATTGGTCAATTTAATATGCACATCACGGGTCTACCTTCAGCACCCATCGGACCAATGGGAATCTCTCACATTAACAAGCATTCGTGTACTTTGGCCTGGCGTCCACCATCCTATGATGGTGGCCTTAAAGTTACTCACTATGTTGTAGAACGTAAGGATGTTTCCTCACCACACTGGATAACCGTGTCTAGTACTTGTAAAGATTCCTCCTTCAATGTCCAAGGTCTACTCGAGAATCAGGAATATATTTTCCGTGTTATGGCTGTTAATGAGAACGGAATGGGCCCTCCTCTTGAGGGTTTGAATTCAATACGAGCTAAGGCCCCAATTGACCCACCCTCGCCACCAGGCATTCCCGAGATCCTTGAGATTGGCGGTGACTTTGTGCATTTGGAATGGAGTAGGCCAGAATCGGACGGCGGTTCTCACATTCAAGGCTATTGGATCGATAAACGTGAAGTTGGCAGTGATACATGGCAGCGTGTAAATGTTACCATCTGTGCTGCTCCTCAACTAAACTGCTCCAATTTGATCGAAGGTCGACAATACGAGTTTCGTATCTTTGCTCAGAATGTTGCAGGCCTTTCGAAGCATTCAATCGCTTCGCAGGCTATCAAGATAATAGATCCAAAAGCTGCGTCATCTCCATTAATTGTGAAACCATTACGAGATGCCAATTGCATTCAAAATCATAATGCCCAATTTACTTGCACCATTTCGGGCGTTCCAAAACCAACTATTACCTGGTATAAGGGCGCACGAGAGATAACCACTGGGGCAAGATATCACATCTTCTCAGAAGGCGAGAACTATTTCTTAAATATCAATGACGTATTTGGCGAAGATGCCGATGAATATGTATGTCGCGCCGTTAACAAAGCGGGCGCAAAATCAACAAGAGCTGCTTTAGCTATTATGAGTGAGTTAAGAATAGTCTTTATATTTCTAATATGCAGATCATAAATAATACGAAATAATCTTTCCCTACAGCTTCTCCCAAACTGAACGTTCCACCTAGATTCAGGGACACTGCCTACTTCGACAAGGGTGAAAATGTTATAATCAAAATCCCTTTTACTGGATATCCCAAGCCACGCATACATTGGGTTAGGGAAGGTGAGAATATTGAGTCTGGTGGACATTACCATGTGGAGGTAAAAGAAAGACATGCAGTTCTAACAATTCGTGATGGATCCCGATTGGACTCGGGACCTTATAGAATAACCGCAGAAAATGAACTTGGCTCAGATACAGCGGTAGTCCATGTGCAAATAAGCGATCGCCCCGATCCGCCACGCTTCCTCAATATCGAAAGTATTGGCACTGATTCGTTGTCTCTGAATTGGAAAGCCCCGGTCTGGGATGGTGGCAGCGACATCACTAATTATTATGTAGAGCGCCGTGAGCATCCCTTATCCTCATGGATTCGCGTGGGTAATACACGGTTCACCTCAATGGCCGTCAGTGGTCTAACGTCCGGTAAAGAATACGATTTCCGTACATATGCGGACAATGTTTATGGACGTTCAGACCCATCCGAACCAAGCACTCTTATTAAAACGAAACAATCAATTAAGAAGAAACTGACCGAACGTAAATACGAACTCGATGCGAATGGCAAAAAGGTGCGGGGTAAAGCTGATGGACCCATCAAGGACTACGATTCGTATGTCTTTGACATCTACTCGAAATTTGTACCGCAGCCAGTTGAAATATCGCAGCAAAGTGTCTACGATAAGTACGATATATTGGAGGAGATCGGAACTGGTGCTTTTGGTGTGGTGCATCGCTGTCGCGAGCGTAGTACTGGAAATATATTTGCCGCCAAGTTCATTCCAGTCTCACATGCCATTGAAAAGGATCTGATTCGTAGGGAAATCGATGTTATGAATCAGCTGCATCATCAAAAGTTAATAAACTTACATGATGCATTCGAGGATGATGATGAAATGGTTCTCATCTTGGAATTGTAAGTTTATTTATATTCAATTTTTTAACTATATATATTATGGCCAATCTTCTTTCTGCAGCTTATCTGGTGGTGAACTATTTGAACGTATTACCACCGAAGGCTATGTGATGACGGAAGCTGAGGTTATTAATTACATGAGGCAAATATGCGAAGGAATTCGTCATATGCACGAGAAAAACATTATACATTTAGACATTAAGCCCGAGAATATCATGTGCCAAACTAGATTGAGCACGAATGTCAAACTTATTGACTTTGGCTTGGCCACTAGGCTAGATCCAAATGAAGTGGTAAAAATTACCACAGGCACTGCGGAGTTTGCTGCTCCGGAAATTGTAAACAGAGAGCCCGTTGGATTCTATACGGATATGTGGGCAACGGGTGTATTGGCGTATGTTTTGTAAGTTTTTCTTACTTAATCAGATAGAGTAGCTAAGTATTACAATATTTTCTTATTTATAGATTAAGCGGCCTGTCACCGTTCGCCGGCGATAATGATGTGCAAACTCTTAAGAACGTCAAGGCCTGCGATTGGGAATTTGATCAACAATCTTTCAAGCATATTTCTGAAGAAGGCAAAGATTTCATCCGCAAGCTTTTGGTGTCTAACAAGGAGAAGCGTATGACAGCACATGAATGCCTTTTGCATCCTTGGTTAACCGGAGAGCATAGTGGTAGCACTCAAGCTCTTAACCGTGATCGTTATTTGGCGTATCGCGAAAAATTGCGAAAGAAATATGAAGACTTCGAAAAATATTTATTGCCAATGGGAAGGCTGTCCGAATACTCTTCTCTGCGTAAATTACTAATGGAAAAATATAAGATTTATGATACGGTAATTGACCGAAGACAAGCAGCGCCACGATTTGTTATTCGACCATCATCCCAATTCTGTTATGAAGGACAGAGCGTAAAGTTCTATTGTCGATGCATTGCCATAGCCACGCCGACGGTTACCTGGTCCCACAATAATATTGAATTACGACAGAGTGTCAAGTTTATGAAGCGCTATACTGGAGATGATTATTACTTCATCATCAATCGTGTCAAATTAGACGACCGCGGTGAATATATAATACGTGCAGAGAATCATTATGGTTCAAGGGAAGAAGTTGTCTTCCTTAACGTTCAACCATTGCCAAAGGAATTGCCCAAGCTCCGTACGGAATCAACGCCAGTTCGTCGACGAGAGCCTTTGCCATATACGTTCTGGCAAGAAGAATCCGAATCGGCCCCCAGTTTTACATTCCTATTGCGGCCGCGAGTTATGCAGGCCCGCGACACCTGTAAACTTTTATGTTGCCTTAGTGGAAAACCTGTGCCCTCGGTCAAGTGGTACAAGGATGGTCGTGAGCTTAGCAAATACGAGTATGCCATGACACATTCAGATGGTGTCGTCACAATGGAAATCATTGATTGCAAGCCATCCGATTCCGGCAAGTACATTTGCAAGGCTACAAACCGCCATGGAACGGATGAAACCGAATGCGTTGTAATTGTTGAAGGTAAAAAACTATAGCTTTTAAAAGGGACGAAAATTGCAATTTTATATATTTAATATATTCTTCTTACATCAGACTGTATTCTGGGGCTTTATTTAATATTCTGCTTAAAATACATTATCAATTGTATAGGTATCTAGCAAGAAAATGAACTCTATTGTGGTCCACAATTGCACATTTACGTTGGGTTATATATGTAGTTCAAGTTCTGTATATAATATGATATATAGAATTTTTCTTTTTTTATATTAAACAAAAATGTTAAATATTACCTACGTATAAGTGAGTCTCTTTTATAGTATTTTAATAATTTAATTTAAATATTATTATATACTAAATGTAAAAAATTAAACTTTTTCCCAGGAGAATGGGTTACGCCTGAGCAGGCCCAACTTGCCCACAATTTTCTGTATTCAGGAGGTAAACTATGAATTAACAAATAATAAAATTGAATAAAATTATACCCATTTTATTGTCCCTGGCATGCACCTATAATACATCAACTGAACACAATATGAAAATAATAGATGAGTTCAAGTAAATACAATTTTCTGTAACATTAATTAGGCAATTTTCCAAATATTTTAGATTGCTTAAGGGGATAATTTAGATATTTTAACAAATCCAAACATGACAGTTAGTTCTCCTTTTGAAAAGATCAATACTTTGTACAGATGTTTAAAATAATTTTATTAATTTGTTTCAAAATACATATAAAGAACAATCATGAGATTTACTAATAATGTTAAAAAAAATAAAATAGTAAACCTTTTCTACCATGCATATTGTTGCATATACTAATATTTAATCAAACCAACAAGTACAATTTATGAGGTATAATAATATAATAATATTTTAAACAGACCGGAAGTACATAGAGCAGCCATTAAAGCCAGCACCGCCACCAATAATTTCATCTCGGCAGTACAACCCAACTTCTGAAACAAAGGCAAGAGCTATCATTAAAATCTTTCATTGTTTTATAATTAATATATAAAAAATCGCCAGGCCAACAAAAAAGACGAATCTTTAGCGGCACAAAATAGCATTTCTAGCAAAAAGAAGTACGCATCGAACAGCTTACAGGCCCCTGGTAGCCCATCAAGGTCACGCAGTGCTACCAAAGAACTAATACGTAAGTAATTAAAAAACCTTAATCGAAGAAAATTTGAACATGGGTAGATCGAGTCAGCTTTGAGGCTGATCAAAAAAATATATGTACTCGAAAATGACTCCTTCACTGTTTTCGCAACCTACTGCCTAAAAAGAAGGGTAAAAAATAAATATGGCTTATGGTTTCCTTCATATATTATTTCGTAGTTCCTCCGGATGATTCTTTGATGTGCAAGCCAGAGTTTACTAAAGTCCTCCACGATCTAACTATTCATGATGGCGAACAATTGGTATTAACTTGTCAGGTTAAGGGCGATCCAGAGCCACAAATAACTTGGTCCAAAAATGGAAAATCTATCTCATCTTCGGACATTATGGATTTAAAATATAGAAACGGTACCGCAACCTTAACCATCAATGAGGTTTTCCCAGAAGATGAAGGAGTCTTTACTTGTACGGCCACAAATTCGATTTGCGCTGTGGAAACTAAATGCAAATTAACAATAAAGCGTAAGTATTTTAACCTCAAGTCAAAATACAAGAACAACTGCGTCTTAGCTTAATAATTAAATTAATTGATTTTTCCTCTTTTTGTATTTGTTTTAGCTCTCGATAAGAATTCATTAAAACGCCATGTGATTGCCAGTGACAAGGCACCTAAGATAGTTAGTCACTTGGAGTCGCGCTTTGTTAAGGACGGCGACGCCGTAACATTGGCTTGCCGCATCATCGGCGCCGAACACTTCGATGTTGTTTGGTTGCATAATAACAAGGAAATTAAGCCTAGCAAAGATTTCCAATATACAAACGAAGCGAATATATATCGCTTGCAAATTGCCGAAATTTTTCCGGAAGACGGTGGCACCTATACTTGTGAAGCCTTTAACGATGTTGGTGAATCCTTTAGCACCTGCACCATTAATGTATCTGTGCCTGGAGATGAGCCCAAGTTCCCAGTGTTCGTAAAGTTCCCCACATCCGTTTCAGTAATGGAAACAGAAAGTACTACATTTGAATGTGAATTGGACTCGGAACTTCTTAATTTAGTGTGGGTTAAGGACGGGAAGCCAATAGACGAAACACTTTCACGATACTCATTTACAAGGGATAGCAACCGGTATTGTTTCACGGTCGCCAAGTGTAATTTGGACGATGTTGGCCAATACCAAGCAAAGGCTGTGGCCAAAAAGGGTGAAAGTATATGCGCCTTCTCATTAAACGTACACAATACAGAATCGTAAGCATACATACTTGGCTTAGGAGTATACCCAGAAAATTTAGACTGCTCATCGAAAAGTCTCGCTATCATCATCACATTACGCATTTCAAACCATCATCCTTCCTGGAATATTAAAAATGTATAATTTCACGTATTATATGTAGAAATACTATTAATTTATTTATAATCTACAAATGTATATTCACATTTTTATAAAAATGGCTACACGAAACTCACTCACAGATCCTTCTACTACGGAAATTATAAGGCCTCTCATTGCTTGGATGACTTTTGGCATCCTCAAAACTAAGATCTTTAAACTTCAGCCATTCAAGTATTTGAGACTATTAAGTTTTTGAAATGGAAGATCGATCTGTTGTATAACAAGCGACAATAATAAAGACAAAAATGTGAAAAAGGCAGTAATTGACAAAAAAAAAATATTAAAAAAATAAAACAAAAATATAATAATATTACAACAGCAAATACTTGTTTATGTGGCTATTTACCTTTTTGGAATTAATCTGGTAAGTCTTTTTTGTGATTATGTCATTAAAACTTCCATACGCATTGTACATAAGCTTTTTAGACAGGACAACACCCAGACAGCTGGCTTTAAAAGCTGTCTTTAAAAGCATACCTAAGAAGAAAAGAAACTACTTAGGTATGCTGATTTTCATTTACCCTTGTAGATTAAAATTGCATCATTTAGGGACCGCACTATGATCCAGCCGACCACTTTTCTTGACCAAAATTAATAACTCCGTAAATGCAAGAGATATCAACTTAATATTTTACCAATCGCTATTTTTTTCTCAAACTCATAATACTGGATTAAAATTATCCGAATCTAGAAACTATATCCTACAACTTTTATAGGAACGATTTCCAAATTTTTGAGATAAATAAAGACACTTCGAGATTATGTAATTTTAACAATATTTAAAAACTTTTATAGAAGTTGGATTACAATTTTTAAAAGTTTACGTAGGAAGAATTGGAAAATATGGCTGTTTCTTCTGCCCAAAAAGGCGGAAGGAAACGAACCATTAGCCATGGCTGGAGGTGCCTGGCGGCAGGCATGAAACGCATGTGGGTGGTCCCCTGAAAAAGAAACCATTCTGGAGGGTTTAAAGAAAGAAACCCGGGCTGGGATGAACGCCCAAACGTCGGCGGAAGGCGTGACTGCTACCACCGGCGGGCACGGGGGGGAGCAAACCTCTCTGGGTGTCGCCAGCGGTTAGACCTCTGATGTGACGGGAGCAGGTAAGGTCACTTGGGAACGCTACTGCCAAAAAAACCACGCAGAGGAAGTTAAGCCGCTCACGTGCCATAGTCGATACAGACTCGGACCTTGAGGGTGTGCAGCTTTCCAAAGAGAAGGAAGAAAGCCTTCTATGCTCGCCGAAACCAGGCACCAGGAGTCTAGGGCGCAGTACAAGGATGCCCTCCGCATACAGAATCGGCTCCAGGAAAAAGCCGCCCTATCCCCATAGGAGAAGGTAAAGCTTACCTGGGCAGAGAAGAAGAACGCTGAGGGCAGGATTTACTTGGCCAAAGTCCCCCACATGAGATCGACGGGCGGATTCGCCAACAAGGTGAAGGAAACACTTGCCAACAAAAGGCAACGCTCAGCCGAGAGCGCCTGTATGGACACACCGGGGAACAAGCGGCAACGCGGTCCTAAGGAGGCAGGCCCTCCCCAAATGGCGGAAAAGCTCAAAGGGCCGCAAAAGTCAGTAAGGTGACCAAGCGACATCTGATCGTGACACTCATTGACAGAAGCTGGCAAGATGACCGATGCGCGGTGGAAGATGGATGGATGCACGGATGGAGGAAGATCCCGAAGCTCCCATACCCCCTTCTGATGGTGCTGGGTAGCTAAATAAAGCAGGCGAAAGATAATATCATCAATGAAGGAATACAAAGTCCAACTAAGGAACTACAAGAAGGAAATACGCAAGGCGCAGAGAAACTCGGGGAGAAACTTCTGCTCCAATATAGAGACTGCCCCAGAAATGGCTAGACTCCGGAAGCTGCTATCGAAGCAGCCAACCATAAAGAGTCAGCTCAAACGCGATGACGGACAATGCACTATTAACAATTCGGTCAGATCGACATACAACTTTACCTATCGGCATTATTTATCCCTAGGCACATATAGTATGAAAATCGTTCGGATTACGAAACTATATCTTATAGCTCTCATAGAAACGTTCGGGTAAAACTTTAGATAAATTATTGAAATTTAAGGAGCTGAAATTTATTGCTCTTTTAATACCATATAGCAATTTTGAACTCATCAGGTATCGCTTTCCCAGATAAATAAAATAACTAAAATACCGGAATTCAGTGTTTTTCCATACAAACTGTAACCAAATTGGCATTGGAGACAGTGAGGTTATCTAAAGAACATTAAAATTGCACCAGTAGTTTTTTGCTCAGAATTGACAATGCTTCAACATACATTTGGACGCACTGAAAACCAATGCAAACTTCTATTTCAAAACTCTTCCCAAAGTTGAAATTTGTTCCTCAAAATTCAGCTTAAGATGCATTTATAAAATGAAAAAATGTCAGTATAAACACGCACAATTTAAACTATAAATGCATTTAACATGTAGTTAAAACCTGTGAAATCAGTGTCCATTAGTTTTTTCCTTTACAGATGGTGTCTTACACCAAAGATCACTTCGTAAAAATTGCAAACTTAGCGGACGTGCTTTCGGATGCAACAGCGTATTTTGCAGCTCTGTTACTAACATATGCTGTTAAGTATTGCCATTTTGAGTATGGGGCATAACAGTTTGATGTTTGGGTAATACAATCTCACTAATTTTTTTTTAAATAGAGCATTTTTAAAAAAATGACTTAATACCACACAAAAACCTTAGAGATCAGTGGACAGAGGGCAGCGAAAAGGCCCTAACAGCACTAATGCATGCGCATTTCCCAGGATGCACTGAGGTACCCGATGCGAATAAGCACCACGACCTAGCAACTGGAGAAGAGCATCTCCCAAAAGATCTAATATCCTCTACCAACACGCCCCCCGCTATCAACTTGTGGATCAGAATCAGATTGGGGCACCGCTTCCATGGTGAGAAAGAGCGCACCAATAATAACAGCTTATGCGGCATAATGATCACGGAAGTCTGTCCATCGACCCTCAGTTCGATCATGGAAACAACGCTCAGGGAGAAATGTGAGTGGGCGGAGAAGGTAGGACTCAATATCAATGCGGATAAGACGCACCCCTCTCTGAAAATACTAAAAGAGTACCCTCTCATAATCACGAACAGCCATTTGAAACTATTTGCCTCTCGTTTTTTCTCTCCTTTGAAACCAGGTTTTACCCTTCGATACCGTGCCTAAGATAAATTTTTTTCTTCGCGTCATCTTTTGTAAATTTTATTTATAGTTTTTCTTTTAAGTTTCTTTTTATTGGTAATTAGCATGCAATCAGATATTGATATAAGGCTTTTTTTGTTTACTACAAATTACATTTTAAAGCCGTTCCTATTCATATCTTGAAGGGGACTTTACAATTAACTTAAATTAATACAAATATCGCCACATGCACAATTTGATTTTGATCCTTCCAATTAAAAAAGGAGAGATGGCAGACATTAGAATGCTCCATTATAGCGTTTTTTCTAAGGTCTGTTTTATTATTAATAAATTTATTTATAAATTTATGTTGATATAAAATGGAAAATGGAATTGTTTAGGACTCTTGCTTTAAAATGATTTATTTTTATTGACATATTCAACCTATATAGAAGCTTTTTAATCTTTAAAAACCCGAAAACTTATCAGAATTGCATTAGCATTAGCAGTGTATGGTAAATTCTTCTACATAGTTATTCATATATATATATATATAAATAGTTTTATTTATTTGATTAAGTTAGGTTCTTTATGCAACATTATAACCCAAATTGTGTGTAACATGTATGTAGCAATTTTTTGTTTTGTAATAAAAATGCAATCATACTTAAATTTGTAATTTTAATCCTTGTGAGATCTTTGTTTTTTTAGTATTTATGTGTGCGACTTGACTTGATGTTTAATTTATTAGTTTGGTATCACTTTTATACTGGCAGTGCCTTTTTTAAATAATAAATCAAATCAATAACAAACACGACAAATTAAGCTTTTCATGATCTTTAAAATGGCAAATTGTATGATATTTTCAGGAATTGGCTACATATCATTTCTTATATTTGTTAGGTTAGATTTACCACTAATAATTTTAATAGATTTATCCAAGACATAACCACTACTAGCTAGGTTAGCCAAAGACTCATTAGCTGTATCTAAGGCATATCCAGATCCAGCATCTTTTGTTTTTAAATTGGGCGTGCTTGAGGTCGAGGAGTAATCTTGCAAGATATCCAAATTTGTGACATTCTCTAGTTGGAGGAGAGAGTTGGCCGAGCTGTTTAGGGAGCCAGTGAGTCCTAAAAAAATACATATATATATTTATACATTTAATAAAGTAAAAAATTGAATAGTTCTGTTTACTATTCATTCCATTATTGTTCATCAAATGCGGTAAATAGGGCATAGAAGCTGGATAATATCTAGATGTTTCACCAGAATCCGCTGAATGCGCTGACGTTGTTGTTGTTGAAGGTAATAATAATCGTGTGGAGATATCATTAACGCATGCTTTTCTTAAACCTTCTGCCAAGATATCTGTATCTTTTTTTGTTATTAATTCGCCTTCGTTGACATTTAAGTTGGCCAGTTCCGTGAGCTTTAAATCGCAATGACTATTTTCGTTATCCCTTTCAATGGATAACGAAATGGATGTACCGGATGTTGAGGAATTTATATTTGTTACTTCATTTGTGGACCCTTTATTGACACCTGGAAAACATATATTTTTATTATAAACATATTTATTTTTATGTATTATTTTATTATATATCTCTTCCTTATAATACCTGTTACTGGGGACTGATTTCCGCTCGTGTTACAACCGCCACTTGTAGTGCTAGGCGGCCTGGGCAGTCTACGGCGCAGCCAAGGATGCTTCAACGCTTCTGATGGTGTCAATCGCTTTTCTGCATCCCATTCTAGGCAACCGCGTATAAAATTAAGGAACAGCGGATCTTTACATCCATCCAGCGCCTTAGATAAACTCTTGGAGCAAGGTGGACCGCGTGGCTTGCCCCTGCGGGACTGACCACCGATAAGAACCACCATACCATCGGACATGGTGCGGACAGTGCAGTAGCGGGGATATCCCTTTGGGCTAAAAAATGATTTTGATCTCTTCGAACTGGCTAATATATTCCTATTTGGCATTCCCAACACTTCAATAATGCACGCCAGTTGATCGCTTTCATTTTCGCCCGGAAATAGGGCATGCCCCGATAGCAACTCTGCTAAAATACAACCCAATGACCACATATCAATGGCTCGGCCATATTTCGAGCCTAATATAACTTCGGGAGCGCGATAGAAACGTGACTGGATATATGTGTAGATTCGTTGATTTTCAAAACACGACGAACCAAAGTCAATCACCTGTCAAAATAAATATATATATAAATAGTATCCTGAAAAATAAAAAATACTATACATAGCTAAACTAAAATATATTGTGAACTGGCTTCAGGCTGTCTTAAATTTACTCCAAAAGCCAACAAAAGAGCGCTCTAGAACCGGCAGGAGAATTAAGTCAGAAGTTTTCAACGCAGGAAGGGTCGCTTCCGACCCTACGAAGTAGATATATTCTTAATCAGCTTTAACAGCCGAGTCGATCTATCCATGCCTTATCCATCTAACCGTTTTTATGCAAATTTGCAAATAGTCTTTCTACTTTTTTACTATATTATATTAGTCGAAACGGGCCGAATCGGACGACAATATCATATAGCTGCCATCAAAGCAATCGGAAATTTTTTTAGAAAAAAATTCTAGTTTCGCTGTTTTTTTTAATGTTTTTTCATTTATTTTAAGATTTAACCATTTTGTATTATTCAGAATTTCGGTTTTAATTTTATGGAAATCGGACGACTATATCAAATAGCTACCATAGGAACGATCACTAAATGTTGAGAAAAATGTAGATCTAGGAATGGAAAACTGTAACTGTAAAAATAATATTAATAGGTACTTTGTTATTGTTCAGCAAATATACAGGTAGTCAAAAGTATTTACACATGGAACCAATTGTTGGACATCCCAACTTCTTTTATTCTTGTTGTTGTTAACCAATTTCAGTAAAATATTTTTTATCGCGTAGCTTGATCTATGCAGAAGCAACCCAAAAAGAAATGCGAAAGATAACGGTACATGGGGCAATAATAAAAACAAAAGATTAGAAGCATATATTTACACACGTTTATTATTTATACACGTTTAAAGATGATTCGCGCTGCTACAAAATTTACAAAAAAAAATATGTATATATGTATATATGTCGGAGATAACCATTATTTCGTTCACCCGTAGTCGAGCCAGCGAATTCTTTTCGCCTGCGCTGTCTAATCCAATCTGTCCTCACGCCACTTTTCCTGTGGCCCTTTCACCTTTCTTAATTTTCACTCAGACGTCAATCCTAGAGAATCTCAAGCTGTTTCTCTCACTCTCTCCTATTGTTGCGACAGACAAACAGACCTCACTCAGTAACAGACAGTCTTCTGTCCTTATCCTGATACCGACTCAACTGTCATTGCGCCTGCGCGCCAGCGACACCTACAGGGCTACCAATACCTGAGCATGCCGAATAATTCTGTTGCCAAGGCAACAAGCAAATTTGCACTTAGCAACCAATTTTCCGACATATATATATATGTCCATAATATTCAGTATATATAAAATACTGAATATTATGGATTTATTTGCCAAAAGTCGCCTAAAACTCGAAAAAAAATAAAAATGTAATATTTTAGTTTACAATTTTTTAAATCATACCAGTTTTTTTTCTAGTCTTACTACCATTTAATTAAAAAGGAGAATAATTGCAAAAAAAGCAAAGTTGAAGTCAAAACATAAATCTACGTTAAATCAATCAATCATATGACAACTAAATGGAAGATTCAAGAAAAATCCTTTTATTTAATCATATTAACATCAGTAAAATAGCGATGGCAAAATAAAAATATATAAAATAAAATAAAAAACATTTATTTACTCTAGAGTATACTAAAGAGCTTATTAATTTTGAAACTATGTTTTACGGACTTTTTAGTCTTCAGTTTAATAACAAGGTTCGTTTAGAACATTTATTTTTATTATTATTAATTAAATACACCACAAGAACATAAGAAGAAAAGGGCACAACTACCTATTAGATATATAGGTGACTCTGTCAGTCTATATGTCTATCTAGTCTATCTTTTTTGTCTATGACTATACCTTCCTAAACTCAAATTTTAGCCAAGCTGAAAGCCATCATCGATGCTAAAACTAATTTTTCTAATTATTATGAGAGTAACTTATGAGATTTAAGCCAAAAAGAATATTAACCAGAATTTTATTTAAAAAGAAAATTTATGTGTAAATATCTTTGACGCGAAATAAACGTGTGTAAATACTTTTACATGCTTATACTCTTCTGTTTTATCATTGTCCCATGTACCTTTATCTTTCGCATTCCATTTTGGGGAGCTTCTGCATAGGTCAAGCTACGCGATAGAAACTGTTTTAGGGAAATTGGCCACCAACAATAAGAATAACTACTAAAAGAAGTTGCGATGTGCAACAATTGGTTTGTTGTGTAAATTTTTTTTGACTACATATGTATATTTATAGTTTTAAAAAAATATATATAAAATATAGTTTTGTACCATGTAAAAATGTTTTTGAAATTATATCAAAACCATACAATACATTGTTTCATATACATACATATCTTCTGTGGGTTTTATAATCATTTGACTAAAATTGATCGATTCTTAATGATCCAATTGTGAGGGTACAGAAACTTCGGCGTGCCAAAGTTAACTTCATTTTTAACTTTCATTTTCTATAGTTGTTAGATTATTTATTTACATATGTCTGTACTTTATTAATTTCTACTTGTTTCACAATTTTGTTGTGCTTTTACTTTTTTCTTCTTCGCTTTTAACTGTTTTATTGGTTATAAGTTAATATTTAAAAAAATTTTAATTTTGTTTTGGCGATTTAACAGCTTCAGACTACTTTTTGTGGGGCTACGTTAAGGGGGGACATCTGAGTAACTTTTTTTAAAAATCGAAAATTTTTTTTTTTGCTTAAAAAATACTTTAGGGTCTTAAAAATAACATATCTAAAGATAGAGTCCGGCAAAAGTTTCAAGTGTCGAAATTTTCCATTCTGCGGCGATGCCTCACATGTAATCATATACGATTTTAAAACTTTAAACGCGTTTTTCTCAAAACCACTTTTTTTGAGTTGGCCGAAAACATAACTCGAACAAATCTTAACCGATCGATCTGAAATTTTGACAGTATACTAAAAATACCTATGGCTATCGACACACGCAGGATTTTTTTTTTTTTGTGCTTACTTTTTTTTATCTACAATTTTGTGACGTTTTTTTTTTTCAGGAAAATTGAACATTTTATTTAATCATGTCATTTAATGTCGATAGCGGTTGATATATAGAAACTAACAAAATTTGATTTTTTGTTCTAAATCAAAAATTAAGGACGTTAGGTTTTCGGCCATGGACCCCCTTTAAAAAAAAGGGCCTACGAAGAAATGCCGCACAGCCGCCATTTTGTTTTCGATTTATTAAAAAATATATATATATTTTGTACTTTACATATAACATTATAAAACCTACTTTCAATTTTTTCGATTGGCTTTTTCATTTGGCCCAAAAAAATTCCAGAAAAACGGTTTTTTTTTTTGCCAGTTACTCAGATGTCCCCCCTTAAGGGGGGATATACATATGTACATGTAAACCAAAAATTTTTTGGAAATTTTTTTTTTTTTGTTTAAAAAATACTTTATTATTTAAAGAATATACTGCGTAAGTTTCATTTTCGAATTCCAACTTTAAGTGTTAACGTGGGCGCATCAAAAACTTTAAACGTCTTTTTCTCAGCTTCTAATTTTTGCATTTCTACCTATGCTATGGATACGATTCACAAAAAACTATGTAACATATCGGAGTGAATCAAAAATTATTATGATCAGCATGAAAATATCTTCTATTTGAACCTAAATGAAAATGAGTTTTACTATTTTTTAAGAGCGTAGAAAGTGAAATCTGATTACCTATAAATGACATTTTTTCCTTCAAAACAAAATTTAATTTTTTTGTCACAATTTCTTTTTGGTTTTCAAATAGAAGGTAAAAATGTTATGCGCCATATTTTCCATAGGTCCGCCATTTTGTAAAATATTGTTTATAACAACATTTTTTATCATCTCCGATTCTACTTTTAACTATCTCCAAAGTTTCACGAAGATTGCTTGACTATTTCCTACATTAAAAAATTCACGAAAAATGTCTAAATTTTGACCGTTTACATGTATATCCTCCCTTAATGCTCTGTATAGACAGGCAAGCCCGCTTCAATTGGAAGACAACATTAAAGCATGTATTTTATTTATTTGAATATAGTATTCCCAAATTGGACTAGCCGAATATACCATTTCAAGCGCAGTCGCGGTCAACATTTGCATGAAATAATCTTTACTAATTAAATTATATGGACCGTACTATCAGTTCTAATAAAGATATCATGCATTTTTCTGTATTTATTATTTTTTTTTTTCCTATAGCTCTTTAAAAATCACCGTTAACTATGTTTATATATGTACAGCTCACCTTTATACCGGAACGACCTTGTTGCTTTAGTAAAACATTCTCCGGCTTCATATCACAATGGATAATGTCGCTCTTATACAAAGCATCCAAGCATTGCAGCAAAGAATGAGCAAATTTGCGCACCAATTGAAGGCTGAAGCCTTTAAACCCGTTCTTTTTAATCAATTCGTAAAGATTAATACTAAGAAGCTCAAAAGTGATGCAAGTATGATTGCGAAATGTAAAGTAATCGAACATGTGGATAATGTTCATTGTATTATATTTATCATGACGCCGCAAATGGTGAAGAATTCGAATCTCCTCCTGTGCCTGACGATGAAACCTCTTCTCGTTGCGCACAATTTTAAGAGCAACATGTTCGTGGGTTTTATGATCATAGGCCTTTATCACCTGCCCGAAGCTGCCCTTACCAATTATTTTCAACATCTCATAACGATACGCCACATGGTCGTGTGGGACGTGTATATAAGCACCTTGTTCATTATCATAATCCGAATTATTGGGTCCATATACGCCGGGACGCTTCTTGGCATTCGCCCCAATAAAATATATCTGGGGATAGGCTAGTATTTCTGTTCGTTCGTAGGGAGTTAGCTTATGCATATACAAAATCATAACTTGCTGGGGCGAAACAACAAGAACTTTTGGCTTATCCTGCAATGCACTCTTCTGCTGGCCAGACATGATGATTTGTTCGTGAAATAAATAGCTTTGATTCTCCATTGGTTGGGGACTCTCATCCACTATCGGTTCAGAATGTGCCTTAGCCTTACTGGAGCTGCTTGAGATAGTTGTGCTTAAACTTAAATTGGGAACCTCCGTTTTTGTTAAACTGGTCACGGCATTTGGCAGCGATATGGCTAAAATGTTGTATAAAATTATTAATTTTAGTTTTATAAACGTTATTATTATTTACCTTGTATAGAGGCTGAAAGCTCAAAGCCATCGGAAGTCGAACTGCGCTGATGTAAATGAATATTGCTGACAAGCGAATCTGTATCTGGATCTGACAACTCCGGCTGCATATCTTCTTGCCGATTATAAAGCAAAGCCGATGAGCCATAGCTCCTGCTGAAATATTGAACCTGCCGCTTGCCGCCTCGACACCCTTGATGTTGGCTTGCATTATGGGTATTAGTTTGAGTAGTAACACCAGCCGGGTTGGCCGTCGAGTTTCGGTTAATCATGTGCTGAACCTTAAGCTGAGGTATAGACATTATAGATGGAGGCGAAGAATTGGCTTTTGGTGACTTGAAGATTAGTTTTTCGTCTAAAAAGCTTTCAACGGTAGCAGCAGTAATCCGAATTGACTTTTTGCCACACAGTTCAATATGATAGATTTTCTTCAAGGAACCAACCATAGTATTCAGGTATACATACATACATACGTACATATGTACATACACCGATATCCGAGATATTCTTCGTTATTTATTTTTCCATTGGTTGTTTTGGTTTAAAATAGCATTATAATTTCAACCAGAAATTTGCATTTTTGGATGCAATAGTGTTTTTAAACTTCTGGTCAATAATACTTTTTTTTTATTTAAACTGCTGAATTATTGTGTGGGCTTCATCTTAATTTATTTTCTTAGTAAGTTACATATGTATGTATGAATGTTTGCATATAATGAATGTTGCTTTATAGAATCATTCCAAATACTTAATAATAATTCTTTACCGAATAAACGTTCAGAATATAGTAAAATAACACTATTTCACATTTCATTAATATGTACATATGTACATACTTTTGTACATACATTCACCGAATAATTAAACTGTAGCGGAAAATGTTAATACATCTTAACCAAAATTATATGAGATAACACTCTTATGTCATTCTGCCAAACGTTATTTTAAAATATATTAAATATATAAATTATTGGTTTAGCTTTAATAATACACAATTTTTTCTCATGAACCTGTAGAGATGCGAAAACATCGATGTTACTTTTATCGATGGCTTTTAAAACTGTGATATATAGATATATTTTTCAGAGACCGCAAATATCGGAAAAAATTTTGAATGAAAACATCAAGCAAGATTTCATGCATCCTGATCAGCAAAAACGGAGAGTAATAGGGTTTTCCCACACACCGTCAAAGCGCAGCCACCGTCTGTTGAACAAACGGTCCATAAGGTTTTGCCGTTCCGAATTTTCTCAAATGGACCGGCATCAAAGCGCATCGAAATCTAATACTGTCTTCCCACACAGCACATTTGTGAGGAACGGTTGGGATTAAAAAAAAGTGAAACTCGTGTTCCCACAGAGCTGCGATAAAGTGCATCAGCATCCGAACAGCTGATCGATCAGCTGTGGCTCATGAAAACGTAAGCAAAAATGGTTGAAGCGGCCGAAGTAGGAGTAAAATGAATAGTTTATGAACAAGTTAGGCTGTTTAACAACAGCAAAACCACAGATTGCGTCAGATTATATCCGCACTAAATTGAAATGAATTGGATGACGAGGAATTTGAGTTTCTCTAATGATTTTTCTGTAAAAAAGAGCTAAATTTTTCAATTGTTCCTCGCCAAGTTTGTTTATAGGGTCTTCCCACACACCGTCAAAGTGCATTCACCGTCCGTTGAACTAACTGCCCATAAGGTTTTGCCGTTCCGAATTTTAGGCGATAGTTTTTCGGTGCAACTCTGATTTCTTCTTCTTATACGGTCTTCCCACACAGCGCATCTGTGAGGAACGTTTGGGATTTTTCGCAGATGCGAAACTCGTGTTCCCACACACCGTCAAAGCGCATCTGGCATCCGAACAGCTGATCGATCAGCTGTGGCTCATGAAAATGTAAACAAAGACTGTCGAATTGGCAGTTGCAAATTTGAAATGGAGCATTTACCAACTATTTTGGCTGTTGTACAACAGCAAAAGGCACAGATTGCGTCAGAATTTATCCGCACTAAATTTAAATGAATTAAATGACAAGGAATTTTAGTTTTTCTAATGATTTTTCCCTAACAAAGAGCAAATATAAATCAGAGTTGCACCGAAAAACTATCGCCTAACTATCGCCAAACAAACGGTCGTTACATTTAGATGCGCTTTGATGCAGGGCCAATTGAGAAAATTCGGAACGGCAAAACCTTATGAACCGTTTGTTCAACGGACAGTAGATGCGCTTTGACGGTGTGTGGGAAGACCCTATTAACATTGAAAATTTGACCAGCACTACGAAAAATGTATACACACTTGGCGAGGATCAATTGAAAAAATAAATTTAAAATGTGGCGCCAAAGCTCCAAACATGCCCAAAATAGTTGTTGGCGTTTTTGTTTGTATATTCTTGCCCTAAAGTGTCCTCAATAGCTACTATTTAATATACTTTATTTTATAGATTTGGGAAGCCTATACCACCTATACACACACTTCGGGGCAGTTGCTCTTTTTTACAGAAAAATCATTAGAGAAACTCAAATTCCTCGTCATTTAATTCATTCAAATTTAGTGCGGATATAACCTGACGTAATCTGTGGTTTTGCTGTTGCTAAACAGCCTAACTTGTTCACTTCGGCCTCTTCAGCCATCTTTGTTTACGTTTTCATGAGCCACAGCTGATCGATCAGCTGTTCGGATGCTGATGCACTTTAACGCAGCTCTGTGGAAACACGAGTTTCACTTTTTTTTAAATCCCAATCGTTCCTCACAAATGTGCTGTGTGGGAAGACAGTATTAGATTTCGATGCGCTTTGATGCAGGACCATTTGAGAGAATTCGGAGCGGCAAAACCTTATGGACCGTTTGTTCAACGGACGGTGGATGCGCTTTGACGTGTGTGGAAAGACCCTATAACGACCGTTTGTTTGGCGATAGTTAGGCGATAGTTTTTCTGTGCAACTCTGATTTCTTCTTCTTATAGCCATATGATACACTAATGCAATTTTCATTAATTAGCTACTTCATTAGAAACTTGAAAGAGACCACTATATATGTAATTTGGCTTGGATTTTGCTTGGATTATTTTGGTAATACGACTACGATCACACCGACCATAAAAGGTAAACAAAAAAAAACGGCCGCCATTCGCGGCGTATTACTATGAATTTCTGAATTCCTCGTCGAAGTATTCTTGCATAAATAAATGCAGAATCCTTTAAATTTATGTTTTTAACCTATGATGTTAAATTTTTTTTAATTACAAGCGCAAGAACCTTGTCCCCGCAAAACATATTATTTTCCCTAAAGCCTAGTACTCTGACGAGAAAAACCCGCTGTCTAAATTAGATAGCTGAATCGCTGTTTATTTCGCTACCGAGCTAGTGTGACCAAAAAAAATTAAGAAAAAACCTGAAATGCCATGAAAATGTACTTTTAATGGCGTTTAAGGATTTTCTTTGGTCACACTGGACAGCTGTTTGTAAACAAATATTCCAAAAAAATATTAAAAATATTAATAAATATGGCATTAAAATGTTCTTTGTGGGTTAAATTCCATATTATAGGCTTTCCCTTGACAGCCCTATCAATGTTACTTTTTTCCTTCAACTTTTCCTCCATTAGGGGTGTCTAAATAAATCAAATGAATTATTTAGACAGCGCGATATCAGCGGTTTACTATCTTGATCTGGTAACGCCATTCAATTTTCGCAGGCTTCATTTTCGTCGTCAGAGTACCGGAAAAAACGACGTGGCTAAAAGTTCTTCTTCTTTTGTTTCGACACCGTTTTTTTTATATGGAGTTTGGCCGCTGTCTAAATTTATACAGCGGATTTTTCTCGTCAGAGTACTAGGCTTTAACCTTCTAATATTTTTTCAGTTCAAAAATCCAGCGAAATGTGTTGCATTCGGGCGGTAATCGATAGCCGCAGGCGAAACAAATATCGTCTGGGATGCGCACCGAGGATAGGTTGGCAGGGCTAGGAAGAGGGGAAGTGGATCGCATCTCGAGCGCCTTATGCGATCCACACCGAAGGGGAAGTGTGGGAAGTATGTTCCGATCGCGAGAGAGGCTAGCTGCACCCACACCAAGGCACCGAAGAGTACTGGCCTTGAAAGCGGTTCTCGACCCCGGGAGAGAGAGGCGAGAAAAGTGGGTGAAGGAATTGGTGGGAACCGAGCCTATATAGGGCAAGGTGACCGCTAATGGCGGCCAGTAGGAAAAACGGAGCCGAAATACAACCAAAAACCTTTCAAACCTTTCAAACCGCAAAAACCAAAAAATAATCCTGAAAACCGAAAAATAGTGACGGGAAGGTGAAAAAAATTAATATATATATATATTTCGGACGGGAGTGCGGGAAAAAAAACTAAGAATTAAAAAAAAGGAGGATAAACGGAGCCGGGAAGCCACGAGGGTGACCAGGAGCCGGTCACCGGGAAACCAAAAAAAAGAAGGGAAACAGCCAGGAAGGAAAAAAAGTGAGTCCGTTCCAAACGGAACTAGAATTAAAATAAACCAATAATAAACCATCACAGGGTCCTGTGCCTTCTGGAGGCGAAAATTCCACAATTCTTTTCTTTTTTCTGGCTTAGAAAAAGGGCAATTGTAAATATAAAAGGCAGTACTTTACGTTGTTAGCTTATTACCAAAAACACAAGTTAGCTGCTTGAGCAGTGAGAAACGATGAGAAAACATAACATTCCGATTGCAGAAATTTGCCGAAAACCGGAGCAGCTAAAAACGAAAACGGTTCGTTTTCGCCCAAAACAAAAACGAAAAAATTTTACGATTACCGGAGCAGGCCTGTATATATATGCTTGGTCAGTATTGTCAGTCAGTCCGTTTCTCTCAGTTTTGCAGCTATCTGTATTAAACTCTGCCTATTCTCACTTCTATATATGTTGGAACGAGCAGGATCGGATGACTATATAATATAGATGCAATAAAACAAATTTGAAAATTTGTAGAAACTGAATTATAGCTTTGCCCTTTCTAAATACATCCTTTGATTTTCGTTTTAAATTTTATGAAAATCTGATGACAATATCTTATAGCTGTCATAGGAACGGTCCGAGATATAAAAGATATTTCTTAAAGTTTACTTTCAAATAAGAAATTAGTTCCGTTTCTCAAATATTTAATTAAAATATACGAAGCTAGTTCCTTTTTTGTTTTTATATGTAGTTTGGCGCTTGAAAAATATTTGCTTATGTTAGTACTAAGCTTTAAAAAAATATAACCGATATCTTTATACCCAATATAAACGATTGGTTATCGAATATCGATTTATTAAGACAGACCAGACTTAAAGTTGCCGTTGCAAATTTTCTTCAGTTAAAAGTAAAAATTATTTATCTGTTATTTTATCAATTGTACATTAGTTCGTATAATATATAAAACGAATAAGATAAAAATATTCTATAAATTCTTTTGCGTAACTTTCAACCTACAATAGATAAAATTTAATGAATTGACAAAGTATATGAATTCGCCACCCTTTTGCAGTTAACGAGAGTTAACGTTGTGTAAAAAATAACGGCTAATGAAAAATTCATGAGTTTAGTTTTAACGTTAACATAGGTGCCTACTTGTCAAGGACAAAAGAAAGTACATAAAGTTAAAACGAATTAATTAACCCTCCTTTTTTTTTTTTTTTTTTTTTGAAATTGAACGATTTTTCCACCCTCTTAGGGAAATATATATGTATGTATGTATCTATATACAAATGTATATGTGTAACACGCTTCCAAAACAACGAAGATAACATACATACGTACATATCTATATACATAGGAATATGTTTGTTTTCGATTTATTCACAATTTTGATGTTTTCCTGCATTTATATATCTTTTTAAATGAATGTAAATAATGTACATACATATGTAATATTTACTGAATTTATATGATCAATACAGTGTTTTATAGATACTTGCAGCAACTAAGCTTTTAAATTTGTTAAATTGAGTGTTTAGTTGCAGTTTAATAATTATTTTTTGGATTAATTAGATTCGAACTACACTATTGTATATTATTTGTCTAAAAGTTTATTGTATTGATTAATTAAACTTTTTGACAATGTAGTAGAATTTACAGTAATAAAACTTTTTAAAAAGTATTAAAAGAAAAATTATATAAAGGAAATTAATATCAGCACACAGCATCTGAGTGGTATTCCAATATTCATTCAAATAAAACCGAAATTCTGAAAAATAGAAAATGTTTAGTGTAGATGAAAATATTTTGAAAAACGGGAAAGTAATAAATTGTTTGTACATACATTTAAAACTATTTGCGATGTTTCATTCACATAGCGCGAACACTGATCAAATATGTATATATGTATATACTTTAAAGGGCCAAAAAAGTGATTCTTGTAATATAATACCTTGCAAGGGAATAGTAGTTGATAAATAAGAGACTAAAATAATTCGAATCGAAAAATTGGTTTAAAAAAATAGTCAACCATCTAAACTGCTTGGTCCATTTTATTCAGAGCAGCCATGATTGATCCTAGTTCGAGTGAAGAGGAGGGCGATGACGATTCCATTGCCAATGCATCTTCTAATAAGGGACGCCATCATGTTCAGCCGTCTAATAAGAGTGGCCCTGGCAATACAATTTCCATTCCACATTCTGGTCTGGGATCTAATATACCAACATCTGGCTCTAATGGGGACCTAACTGGGAACCATAGAAACTTAACGAATATTACTCATGTAACGTCGGTCAGCAATCGCGTTGATGCTGGACAAAAAAGTGTTGCGGGTGGCGGATCTGGATCTGGAGTGGGTATTGGCGCTAACAAGAATCAAGACCAAGTACAAGGTACTAATCGCGTTGATGGAGGTGGTCTTGAGGTACCTAACAACGGAATTCCCAGGTAAGAATAATAAGAATACTTTGTACAATCACATAGATGTGGTCAAACCATTCTTTTTAGTGGCATTTCGCAAGAAACTCTCAATCAAAGTATTGGCTCCTCAAGGGCCAATTCCCTGCCACGTCCATTGTCGCCTTCGCCTTCTTTAACCAGTGAAAAGCAAGAAACTGGGGATGCTCATGTAAGTAACTGAACCCCTTAAATTATTGTGGCAAAACGGCTAAAGTTAGCTTAATGGATTAAATACCATATAATAACACAACATTTGAACAATTTTTGATAAATTTTGTATTGCTAAATATTTAGAGGTAGCGAAGTTATAGGGAGTCGCCTCCAAAAAAAAGTTGGTTTGCGGTGTACTGTCCCCAAAATAATCCGATCTAAAAAAATTATGCCTCATTCGTTAAAGGATAAGTGTCCCGAGGTATTCACGTGGCGTTTTTATTTTTAATATTTTTTCCCGATTTTTAATGAAAATTTGAAGTCAAAACACCGATTTTTGACAAAAAAAATTAAGTTCATTTGTTAAATAAAAAATACTATAAATTTATAAATTAGCGAAAGCTCAACGTGAGTACCTGTAGAATTACCTAAAGAAGCTATGTAAAACTTGGACACAATATTTTTAGGATATTGAGCCTTAACCTGTAAAACTTGGACGCAATATTTTTAGGATATTGAGCCTTACCTCCTCNTTTTTAGGATATTGAGCCTTACCTCCTCCCCCCCCCCCTCCCCCTTAAAGTCCCAAAAGTGCCTTGAGGTACTTATTTTTATTATATTATAGGACAAACATGAACGTGAAGAAGACGAACGCAAGCGCCGAATCCAGCTTTATGTATTTATCTCACGCTGTATTTCATATCCATTTAACGCTAAACAGCCCACTGATATGACAAAACGACAGACAAAAATTACCAAACAGCAATTGGAAATAATAACTCAGCGATTTCAGGTAATAATCGTGCAAAATTTAAGTCGATTTTTAGTAATTAAAATGTCTATCCAATAATTTATGTGAAAATATACATTCGATCAACAGGCTTTTCTCAAAGGCGAAACACAAATTATGGCTGATGAAGCCTTCCAAAATGCCGTACAAAGCTATCATGATGTGTTCTTAAAATCGGAGCGCGTTTTGAAGATGGTTCAATCCGGTGCCTCATCGCAACATGATTTTCGTGAAGTCTTTCGAAATAATATTGAGAAAAGAGTTCGATCTCTGCCAGAGATTGATGGGTTAAGTAAGGAGACCGTTTTAACCTCTTGGATGGCAAAATTTGACATAATACTAAAGGGCAGCGGTGAGGAGGAATCAAAGCGACCGTCACGAATGCAACAATCGTTAAATAGTGAATTAATACTATCCAAAGAGCAGCTCTATGATATGTTTCAGCAAATATTATCGGTAAAAAAATTTGAACATCAAATTTTATATAACGCGCTAATGGTGAGTAATAATTGTTATGATGTACTTGTTATCACACCTGATCCAGTTTTCACTAATGTTAGTTGAAAAATCCTAAAATGTTACCAAATTCACTTCCCCAGCGTGGACTGGAAAAGGTCATATTATTTATTATTTTTATATGTCAGAGATAACCGTTATTTAGTTTAACCGTAGTCGAGCCAGCGAATTCTTTTCGCGTGCGCTGTCTAATCCAATCTGTCCTCACGCCGACATATACATATCAAGACACAGGTCAACATGGTTTATTTGTTGGAAAGTTAAGGATCATTTGTGGAGTAATTAGCCTATCACGTCACGATTTTGAGACATTTGAGGTTATGTACTCGGGAAAACTCGGTTTCTTTAACTTTTGAGGTTATGTAGAGAGCGCAACAAATTTTGTTGACCTTTTCCCCTCCATTTATATTATTTAGTACATGCCGAAAAAACTGCGCTTGTGCTTTCGGAGTGTTTCGTTTTCCCATCGTTTCTTACTGCTCAAACACTATTTGTTTTTTTGTAAAAAGCAAGCACCGTGAAGAACTGCCTGTTATATTTACAATTGCTTATTTCTAAACCAGGCAAAGGCAAATAATGCGCATCCACCGTCTGTTGAACAAACAGTCCATAAGGTTTTTTTTTCATTTGGACCGCCGTTAGAACGCATCTAAATCTAACCACGGTTTGTTGGCGATAGTGCAAGTCTAATTTCTTCTTTTTAACAATAAAAATTAAACAATTCACTACTAAAATGTAAACAAAGTTGGCGAGGAACAATTGAAAAATGAAATTTAATATGTGGCGCCAAAGCTACAAACATGCCCAAAATAGTTGTTGGTGTTTTTCTGTATATTCTTGCCCCAAAGTGTCTCCCAATTGCTATTATTTAATATAAACCGGCTACCTCCACTTTATTTTATAGATTTTGGAAGCCTATACAACCTATACACACCCTTCGGGGCATTTTTTTTTTATTTATTTATTTATTCATTTAAATTTAGTGCGAATAAATTCTGACGCAATCTGTGCTTTAGCGGTTGTACAACAGCCAAAATAAATTGGTAAATGCTCCATTTCAAATTTGCAACTGCCAATTCGACAGTCTTTGTTTACGTTTTCATGAGCTGATCGATCAGCTGTTCGGATGGCGGATGCGCTTTAACGCAGCTCTGTGGGAACACGAGTTTCACTTTTTTTATAAATCCCAACCGTTCCTCACAAATGCGCTGTGTGGGAAGAAAGTATTAGGCGATAGTTCTACAGTGGAACTCTGATTTCTTCTTCTTAACAGTGAAAATTTGACTAACACTACGAAACTGTAAACAAACTTAGCGAGGAACAAATGAAATATGAAATTTAAAATGCTGCGCCAAAGCTACAAGCATGTCCAAAATAGTTGTTGGCGTTTTTGTTTGTATATTCTTGCCCCAAATGCGCTGTATGGGAAGACAGTATAAGATGCTGCCACATTTTCACAATTTTAGTTCCGGTGGTCTCAATTAATTATGTGGTAAATTATGAGGTGGGGTCAGATATACATTTTTTATAAAATAACTACCAGCCAGAATGATGTTGTGTTGGTATGGAATAAATTTCAATAGACCACCGAGTAAACAATTTTTTCTTTTGTAAATAAGATCTGCTTTCATATAAAAAAGCGAAAACGAAAAAATCAAAAGCAGACCTGATTATTTGAAAACACGGCCGTCACATTGGTCAATAGTAAATTAATTAATAATTTGGTCATATTGGTTCCCGAGCGAAATATAATATGTGGCAATTTCGATATAAAAATGTTGTGAGCGATTTTTTTTTACGTTAGTACTATAATATTTATAATAAAAATTGTAATTAATTCGATAATTCATATTAATTAAATAAATTGTATAGTTGGACTCGGCGGATGAGCAGGCCGCTGCCATAAGACGCGAACTGGACGGACGAATGCAGCGTGTAGGTGAAATGGAAAAAAATCGCAAGCTTATGCCAAAATTTGTATTAAAAGAAATGGAATCTCTGTATATCGAGGAATTGAAATCGTCCATAAATTTGCTAATGGCGAATTTGGAATCGCTGCCAGTTTCAAAAGGAAATATGGATAGTAAATACGGACTTCAGAAACTAAAGCGATATAATCACAGGTTAATAATATTATGTTTCACTTGCAAATACAATTAAATTTTAAACAAAGAATTTTGTTTTTCCAACCTTTTGCTTCTCCTGTATGGGTATCTTCAGTACTCCGTCGTTTTTGTAAGTTTTTCAATCAATTCTATTTTTAATATAAGAATCATATAATTGTATCATATATTATATATGTATATAATATATGGTAAGTACAGGATTTATAAGATATGGTTAACAGATTTTTGACAAGGCACACAAAATAAATCACAGGACTTGTAAACGCTAGTTACTTACTTCCTTATTTTCTGGTAATATTGTGTATTTTATTCTCATTTCCTTGCTTATTTAAACTATAAAGGAAATTAATATTACGTTCGCATGGCTCATTATCGAAGCTGGAAGGCGACTCTGAGGATGGCTCAACGCAACTAACTAAATTAGATGTGGTTCTGACCTTTCAATTGGAAGTCATTGTTATGGAAGTTAAAGGTCTCAAATCTCTAGCACCAAATCGCATAGTTTACTGCACAATGGAAGTGGAAAATGGCGAAAAATTACAAACGGATCAGGCGGAGGCATCGAAGCCCATGTAAGAAGCAAGATTTAATGTCTCCATTTATTTTATTTCCTTTATTTATTTTGATTATTTTTTATTAGGTGGGACACGCAGGGCGATTTTACCACCACACATCCATTACCTGTTGTGAAAGTAAAACTTTATACGGAAAATCCGGGAATGTTAGCATTGGAGGATAAGGAACTAGGGAAAGTAACTCTAAAACCTACACCTCTATCATCCAAAGTATGTAATTGTAATTAAACTGAAAATAGAACACAAATAAAAGCTATAATATAGTATAATAATAATAAATAAAATTTTAATCCTAGTCCCCTGAATGGCATCGTATGATTATACCGAAAAATCTACCAGATCAGGATATTCGTATTAAAATAGCTTGCCGACTAGATAAGCCTTTAAATATGAAGCATTGTGGGTAAGATTATACTTAATTACTTAATACATTATAATTATATTAATTAATATTTTAATGTCTATTGCTTATTAGCCATCTGTATGCTATAGGTAAATCAGTTTGGAAGAAATGGAAAAGGCGGTATTTTGTTTTGGTTCAGGTATCACAATATACCTTCGCCATGTGTAATTATAAAGAGAAGAAATCAGAACCATCGGAAATGATGCAGTTAGATGGTTATACTGTAGACTACATAGAAGCTGCCAGTGGTTAGTATTTTTTTAGCAGAAATTTTAAAATTATTTTTTAAATTAATATTCTCAGTTGAAAGATGTTCTTTGTTACACTTTTTAATAATAACTGCTGGATATAAATTTAAGTGAAGACATTTAAAGCTCTGATGTTCACTAAGACTTCTATTATTTAGCAAACCTAATGTTTGGAATTGATCTAAATGGAGGACGTTACTTCTTTAATGCCGTCCGAGAGGGCGATAGCATTTCGTTTGCTTGCGATGATGAGAACGAGTGCAGCCTTTGGGTAATGGCTATGTACAGAGCAACAGGACAATCGCATAAGCCAACACCACCAATAACGCAGGATAAGAATTCAGCGTTGTCGAAAATTCAAGGTGGTAAGTATAAAGCATTTATGAAATATTTAATTTATATAATATTATAATAAACCAATTAAAAGTCAATAAAAATGCAAAAGAATACAATGCGATCACACTGCCCTCTTTTTATACACTCGTCAAGTCGAGTCGATCTTGCCATGTCTGTCGGTCCTTCAATTTTGAAGCTTCTGACTATTCTTACTACTATACATATATGTCGGATGACTATATCATATTGCTGCCATAGGACCGATCAGAAAATTTGTAACATAAAAATTATAACTTGTTGGTGTTCAACATATTTGAGACATGGCCATTTTGTACCATTTTAGAATTTTGATTTTAATTTTGTTTTTAATTAGACTTTTATATTATATAGCTGCCTTAGGAATATTCAGCACATGTAGATAAAATCTAGAGCTGTTCACACAGCTTATACAACTGCAATTGTAAAACTGTTAATTTAATACGTTATGGTTTACTTAATGAAATTTCACATTGCTGACCCTTCTGGATAAGTATTTTCGCGTATTAGCGATGTGACCTTATCAAGAATCGTGCGATGCCCGAGGCTCAGTTCTCTCCAGAGATTGCTTGCCTTAAGTCCCATTGAACTCTGCGCCGTCGTTTCCTTGATTAACAGGTCAACCGCCCTCAAATCCCCCGATGCCTAACGTTGTATTCCTGTTAGTTTTGTGATGTAGGATCTAGTAAATGTCGGCCACTATACCAGAGCCCCGTACGTCCATAGAGCCAGCTTTTACTCTGTCCTTAATGTAACGTTTCCATAACACCTTTGTGTAAAGTATTACTTCTAGCTATTTTGCCTGCTCTGATACTTGAAGTTCGAAGCCATAAATCTCGGAGTTAGGCTGATTGGTCTACAGTCTTGTGCTAGGATACGTTCCTTCTGCCAGGAGAATGAGGTGATGTAAATATCATTTTCGCTTTACTCCACGGAAACAGTTTGTGTTAGTTTCATGCATTCCTCATAGATGGCTATAGGCCACCTACTGATGCGATCTTCTGCTGCCTGTTTTATTGCCGGAATAATGACATCAAGACAGGGTTTTTTGATTTATCAACCGAGTTTATCGCCGATTAAATTTTATATCTTCGGCATGCCGAAGTTTGTATACCCTTGCAGCTTGCAATTGGATCATTAAGAATCGATCCATTCTGGTCAAATCAATAGAAGAAATAAAACTAAAAAAAAGTTCAATCGTATAAAATAAGTTTATTTCAGATTTTAAATATCTAATTTAAAAAACTCTATAAATATAAATGGTAAAAAAAACGAAGTAATATCAGGTTTCATTACATTTACCTATACTTATTATTTTTATAGTTTGACAGTAACAGTTTTACACTAAGGTTAGGTTAGGTTAATCCGGACGGCCAATATGGCCCCTAGCTATACGGGGAAATTCCTGGATCTAGACCTAGAGACTATTTATGCGGGTTTCGAGATCCTTGAAAATCAAGGTGCTTTTCGCAAAGGCAAAGGATTTCGCATGGCTTTCTCCTGGAGGCATCTTCTAGCGATTCCAGAACCAGAGAACCTAGCTTTCTCATTCTTGCCCTCGTTAGGGCCGGACATTTGCAAATGAGATGCTCCAAGGTTTCGGTTGCCTCAGATCCATCACATTTCCGGCATTTGGAGTTGTCGATAATACCCAGCTTGACTGCATGTGCAGCAGACAGGCAGTGACCTGTTAGAATACCCACTAACATTCTGCAGTCCTTCCGAGGAAGATGCAGCACGTAGTGAGTGTGTTTCTCGTTGTGCTCTTTGCACATGATTTTTGATATTCTACAGGTTCCGGAATTACTTTTCCACCTGATTTTTGCGCTTGCGTCTGTCGAGCTTGCTTTGGAGCGTTCTCAGGGAGACAGGCACTTTCATGCTCTTTCACTCGCCAGTCCGACGCCTTCCTTTGCAAGTTCGTCTGCGGTCTCGTTACCGTCTTGGTGGCTGGAAATCCAGTAGATCCTCGCTTAGTCGTGCTCAGGCTATCTAGTGACTCTCTGCTTGCCAGTACATTTTTGGAACTGACCGCTGATGATTGCATGGATTTTATAGCCGCTTGACTGTCTACAAACAAATAGACCGCCTCATGTGGAGCTCTGCTGCTTTCCTGATGGCGAATACTTCCGCCTGGAATATACGGCAGTAGCTTGGTAGCTTATACGACAGCCTCATTTCAGGGTCTGAACAGTATAAGCCCGCTTCATCTTGGAGCCGTCGCACAGTAGCGCCTCTCGAACAAATAGCGTTGCAAAAATCGAAAAAGTCATGTTCGCAAAAACGATTTAAACCATACTTATTCGACAGAAAATTTCCCAAGGATTCAGAATCTGCAATAAAATCTATTTTAAGGTTTTTTTTTATGGAAGATATGAGCATTCAAAGTTGAACTTTCTTTTGTTTTTTGCATCATACCAAAAAAAGTAGGTAAAATGGTCGAATTTCAGGTAATATTACACAAAAACCATCAAACCAATGGTCATGGTTTTTACTTTAAATGATAGATACATTCGAAAACTGTTAATTAACCAAAAAATCTGCACTTTGGTTTGGGCTTGTACAGGTAAATCGCTACCTGCCAGGTGTCCATTTTTTTCACCTATTCCTGCCTAAAGTAGTCTATAACTTCTGAAGCCGATGAAAGCCACCGACTACACTATGTCTACAAGTTACGTGGATCTTTCCTGGACCAGAATTAATCGGCTGCGTTGAGCTGCGTCTGCGAAAATGCAACGACATAAACCAAAGCTACTCATGGTGAAATATACCAAAATACCGACACAATTTCATACATTCCAAGAAATATACTAACTGTAGCGCGTGGCGGTTAAAAAAAATAATTTTCTTTCAGTTTTCAAATTATTTTTATTTGAGCAAATACATAAAAATAAACATAAAAAATTAAATAAAAATTATTTTTTAAAAATTGTTTTCATTGAAAAAAAAATATTTTTTCACTTTGATACCCTTTAAAAAGGCGTGCTTGTGGGCGTGGTACCGTTTAAATTATTCGATTACCTTATTTGGTTTAAAAGATATGATTTTTGCAACGCTAAATGAGAAAAGGCGCTACTGTGCGTCGGTGTATATATTGACGTATTGAGCATGGTCAGCGCCCCTGATATGCAGAGCAGTGACAGCCGCTGGGTTCTCTCCATCAGCTTATTATACGTTTTCTTCTCCATTGCTTGCCACCACACTAAGACTCCATGTGCTGCTAAGCATCTTCTTGGATGCATATAGCGCTATGGTGGCCTTTTCTACCCTCTCTACTACATTGGCCTTTCATGTCAGCTTGCTGTCAAGGACAATGCCGAGGTATTTGACTTGTGTTTTCGGGGTCAGCCTGGTTTTGTTAATTTTTGGGGGGATCCATTGCGGCACCTTGTATCTTTTGGTGAAAAGATTGAGGTCCGTCTTATCCGCATTGATATTGAGTCCTACGTTCTCCACCCACTCACATTTTTCCCTGAGCGTTGTTTCCATGATCGAACTGAGGGTCGATGGACAGACTTCCGTGATAAATATTCTTATGTCATCCGCATAAGCTGTTATCTTTGGTGCTGTCCTCTCGAATCTCTTGAGTAGGTCGTCTACCACTAGACCACCTTGCGGCGTGCCTCTGTGCGCTCCTCTCACCATGGAAGCGGTGCACCAATCTGATAGTACCCTCCGGCAACTTAGAAGATTTCTTATCCTTATTTATCTTATTCTTATTATCTTATTCTTGGTCGCTTCTAGGCGATCCATTATTGCGTCCGTGCTAACGTTGTTGAATGCGCCGGATATGTCCACGAACACTCCGAGTGCATATTCCTTATCGTGTAGGGCTCTCTCAATGGTGGCTATCAACGAATGTAGGGCCGTCTCCACTGATTTCACCTTCGTGTAGGCGTGCTGGTTGGTCGACAGTAGACTCTCTACATCGTTACTGATGTTTAAGTCCAGAAGCTTTTCTAGCGTTTTGAGTAGAAATGAGGTGAGGCTTATCGGTCTGAAATCCTTGGTGCTCGCGTGGCTGCACTTTCCTTCTTAGGGCAGGAAGACAATCCGAGAGCTCCTCCATTGGATAGGGATATAGCCCGTGCTTAAATTAGCTCTATATATTGCGTAGAGCCATGGGGTGATCACTTCCTTGGTCACCTGCAGCATGGCTGGGAATATTCCATCTAGTTCTGGTGCTTTTATCCTCGCAAAGGAGTTTATAGCCCAGTGGATTCTACTAGAGGATATTGGATCTTTTGGGAGATGCTCTTCTGCAGTACTAGGTCCTGGTGCTTATTCGCATCGGATACTTCAGTGCGTCCTGGGAAATGCACATGCCCTCAGTCCACTGTCCGTCGTCGCGTTTGAGCTGACTCTGTTGGTTGGTTGCTTCGATAGCAGCTTCCGGAGTCTAGCCGTTTCTGGGGCAGTCTCTATATTGGAGCAGTTTCTCCATAAGTTTCTCTGCGCCTTGCGTATTTCCTTTTTGTAGTCCCTTAGTAGGACTTTGTATTCCTCATTGATGATATCATCTTTCGCCTGCTGGCGATTTTGAAGAATTCTTTAAGTTTGTTTTGTCGGAGTGAAAGGTCCTTATTCCACCAGGGTGGGCAGGTCCTCTTTCTCGTCTTCCGCGGATTCTATATGCCCGGAAAGGTCGCGTGCCGTCGAAAATGTCTCCTTCACTGCGTTGCAATTTGCAAACTACTGAAAAAAAATGATAATACCCTACAATAAAATAAAAATAATTATTATTTACGGTCCCTGGTTACTACACCTATTGTTAAAAATTCTTTTAGCGATCCATTTATATTAAATTAAGAGCGTAAATAAAAAAGGTATGTTTGTTAGTTTTACTTTTTCTTCGAGTGATGTTAGAAACTTATATGTTACGAATTGTATTATTTTTTACATTTTTAATTCGTTGTAACCGTATTTAAATAAAAAAAAACACCATTTTTGTACATAGTAGTCTTTTTCAAGATTATAGTGAAACCTCAAATTAATAAAGCTGACCATATATGCTGAAATTGACGTCTATAGACCTAAGCCAATTGTTGTACCTCCAATATTATGGAGTATTGGGAGAAAAAGATTTGAATATTTTTATATCTTATATCAGCTGCCGAAAGTAGTGCATTCGGTTCTCGAATCTCGAAATTAAGTTTACGGACCACCGATGCAACATCGTCGATGAGTCATAGGCAAAATGTATTTTTTTTTTAATTAAACAATACTTAATTCAACAAGTCGATAACATTTTTTTTATACGGAGACTAAATGCAAACTATATGGAAAGAAACTTGCTATTGGTTTTGATCTTACCATAGATGTAAAATTTGTGCAGTAACGATTAAGGCCTAGTACTCCGACGACGACGCTGCAATATGTGTTATAACGGCCAAACTCCATATAAAAAAACGGTCTGACAAAAGGAAGGAGAAAAACATTTTCCCTCGTCGTTTTTGCGGGTACGGTAACGACAAAAATTATGCCTGCGAAAATTGAAAAGCGTTGCCAGGTCAAGAGAGTAAACTGATATCGTGCTATAACAATAATTCATTTCATTTATTCTTACAGGCCTTATGGAGGAAGAGTTGAAGGAAAAAATGGCATTGAGAAGTGCTGTCAAGGCGAAGCACATAATATGAGATTTAACCCACAAAGGGCATTTTAATGCCATATTTATTAACCAATTTGTTTACAAACAGCTGTCCAGTGGGACCAAAGAAAAGTCTTACAAATTTGTTGAAACATCAGGGCTACCAAAAATATGGGGCAAACGGAAGTTTGCTGAACCTGAGGTCCTTCATTGGTGGTTTACATATTAAAGAGGACAGGTTACGCTTTTAAATACTCTGGTATACAGTTAGCGTTTATTAGGCGTTGAAAAGTCCCGCGAATTTCTCAAAACTTTTCGTTCTCGATTTGGCAATGTACAGAGCAAGATCTTTCAGAATTGGAGGCGTTTAGTTTTAGTGTTATATTTTTTTGTTGGTGACTAGCGGAAATAAAAAAAAATATATATTAAATTACGAGGGCAAAAAGTTCAACACGGAGCCCGTGATTTAAGTTGTGTTTTATTTTCAGAAATAAATATAAAAATCTTTAATTTTTTTTTATTTAATTTTAATTAATATATTATTATTAATATTTTTTATTTTTTTTACTCTTCAAAAGAGTAATCGAAATATAATCATTACCATTTGATTTTTATAATATAACTAATCTGTTCAACAGAACATTTTTTACAGTCCTTTTTTGGTGATCATGATGGATGAAATCTTGCAACATGATCAGTGATCATACGCGTTCAGTATAACTATATTAGTTTTCAACAGAGCTTGCAAAAAACTGTCGACCGTTTCTAGTTGTCTGCATATATGTGTCTCTCTCTCACTCTTTACGAAAAGACTCAGAGAGCACCCGTTCATGAGTTCTTGGAATGAGCTCGCGCGCGTTCAGAGCGAACTCAATTTTTTCTATTCTGTTTTGTTTCGGTTGTCCCATGAACCGTGGTCAGTGAACAAAAGTCTTTTGCGTATGTATTGGTATACATTACACGCATAGGCAAGCAAATCGTTAAACGTTTAGTTGCGATTTAAAAACAACATTGTCTGAAACTTTTTCTTTTCTTTTTAATAGCATTTTGTTATATGGACACTTGTTCACAAAAATAAATAAATAAAACAAAAAACAAACAAAGGTGAAGACCGTTCGCGCTGAGCTGTTCGGTCACTTGGTCTTTTGCTGGCTCTCTGTGTGCGAACGTTTCTCGTCCCGCTCTTTATGCACGGCTCATTGATAGGCCGAAGTAAAAAGAGCTCAACGAAAAGCGTTCAACAAAAAACCGAAATGAAGACAGCAAAACTCCCTTGCTCTGAGCGAGAGCGAGAGAGTATGATCTTTTTCGGTTTTACTCGCAACGAGAGCACAGGAAAAACCCCGTCGACAGTTATTTGCAAGCTCTGGTTTTCAATGATCACAGGTCACATATTTCAGCGCAAGGAGGATAATAAATATGTTTATATATTATTATTTTTTGCATAATTATTATTAACTAGTAAGCCCGGCGAACTCTGTTTCGCCACCTTCGCCAAATTATCCGTTTCATTGAAGTGCTTTTTGGTAAACCAAATTATTTGCGATGTGTCGTGGTAAGAAATGTATTAGTGGAATTATCTAGGGATGTTAAAATCACCAAGAACTACTAACTAAGTGGTCCCTATCCGAAAGACTTTTAGAGACCAACTGAATTCCGGAAAGATGGTTTCAATAAATAGGAAGTTTCGACAAGGCAGTAATGTAGAAACATGTAATAAAAATGGAACTACCATTAATCAATCACGCAAAGGATTTTAAGATCGTTGCACTCCTCGACAGTTATTAATTCGATCGTGAAAGTGGAGTCGACCGCTATAAGAACACCTTCCCCCCCCCNCCCCTTGGACCCCATCCATCCCCCCCCCCCCCCCCCCCCCCACCCTTTTTTTCAGCTTTTATTTTGCCTTGGATAAAAACTATAACTTTTTCCGATGTTTGATCAGGGGAAAGCCGCGAAACAACTAACTGTCTCGTTGGTGGTATTGTCATAAGGGGTTTTGCCTTACCAATTTCGGCTGGTAGTCCGGGCCTGACACCCTGGCAGGGAACTGGACTGGGGCTCTGAGAGGACAACTGTTGGGACCCCAGGGGATAAAACGGATATGGGCAACACCGGCGGCACAGTCTCACCCGCGACACCGAATTTTTCTAGCACTCAATCTCAGGATTCTTGGAATTTGTCCTGAGGTCGACACATCACTGTAGTTCGCAGTGGGATAATATAGGAAAGCCAAGGGATTGTATGATGCCAATGATCTTCGTGTGTTTACGTGTTGTCTCAATCGGTTATATTCCCTTACTATATTTTGGCTTTCCTCGCTTAAGTTCTGTAAATATACTTGTTGCTGGCTTGCATGCCTTGTGCGGCGGCCGATGTTCGAACGTCGTGCTCTAGGCATGTTGGACTATAGACAGCGTGGTTAATTTAACCTTAAATCCACATAATTTCGCTGTTCAACTTTCCACCTTAAAGATAAATGCTGGTTTCCAATTGAAATGTTAGGAAACGGAATAATGGCATGCTATATATCAGAGATGGCGCTGTATGCGAAAAATGATTTTCCCGCTTTTCTGTTGCAATTGTTTCTGAATTTTCTTTGCTGCAAAACTCACGAAGCCCGAGACCTTTCCAACGAATGCAAAACCGTGGAAATTGGTTCGTGCGTTCTGGAGTAAGGATCAGGAAGGAAACCCCTACTTTTTATATAATAGATTATTTCAAATTTAATTTTTTTTTTTTAATTAATTCTTATAACAATTATTTTTTTATTTGTAGACGCAGACAAGGCACGCAAACATGGAATGGAGGATTTTATAAGCACCGATCCCTGTACTTTTGACCACGCCACACTCTTTAAGACCTTACAGAACCTGACCCTCGAGTATAGACTCAACGATCCATATGCATCTTTGGTGAGTTTATTATACCATGGTTTAAAGGGAGCCCTATAAAAGAGCCCGACAAAATTGGAAAAATCTCTGAACCAAGAACCAAAGTATACTTTTCCCTATGTTTTTGATGCGCTGAACTCAAATCAAATCAGCAAAAAATTCGTTCTTTTAGGTGCTTTTAAAGTGCTGTAACTTAAATAAGGTATAAATTCAATATCTCAGCTACCAATAAAGAAAACTGTAAAACCAAATTTTGAAGGGCATATTTGCATATGCCGAAACGATCAACCGTATTCAAATTGAACCACCTCAAAGGTAAACCAAAAACCATATTTTTGGAATATCTAAAAAACCTGACGTAAACCTCCGAAAAAATATTTTGTGGTCTTTGGTTCCGTAAAGCTGTCAGCCTGTTAAGTTATTTATTTTGTAAATATTATTTATTATAAATTATTACTTTTCAGGGCTGGTTTAGTCCCGGACAAGTTTTTGTGTTGGATGAATATTGTGCCCGTTATGGGGTCCGTGGATGTTATCGGCATTTATGCTACCTTTCGGACTTACTAGATCGTGCCGAAAAGCAACATATGATTGATCCGACGCTAATACATTACTCATTTGCATTCTGTGCGAGCCACGTTCATGGAAATCGGTAAGATTGGTTTTTATTATCAATATAATTATTAATTTTTATTATAAATAAAAATGAATCTCAATTATATATGTCCCAGGCCTGATGGTGTTGGCAGCATAACACATGAAGAAAAGGAAAAATTTTCGGAAATCAAAGAGCGTTTGCGTCAATTGTTAGAGTTTCAAATAACTAATTTTCGATATTGTTTTCCCTTCGGACGGCCTGAAGGTGCCCTTAAAGCCACCTTATCTTTGTTGGAAAGAGTTCTTATGAAGGATATAGTGACACCAGTGCCACCCGAAGAAGTTCGTTTAATGATCAAGAAAAGTTTAGAGACTGCAGCGCTTGTGAATTATACGCGCTTGTCAAATAAAGCCAAGATTGAAGGTACGAAAGTTATGTTGTATTTTAATTTATTTAGCATAGTTGTTATATTGTAGTAATTTTTTTGTTTTTTTTCTTTTATTACAAATGGAAAAAGATAATAATTTTGTATGTTGTGATTTTTTTTTTTTTTGCTTAGTTTTGTATTATTTTTTCTTTTTTTTTTTTTATTAAAAATTATAAAAACAAATAATAATTGTTTGGTCATTATTAAGGAAACAATTATATATATATTTAAAATAACCACTAATTAATTTATGCACTTACAGAAGATTTACGTGGTGAAATTATAGTGCCGGCGCCAAAAAAACTTGAGGACCTGATACATTTGGCTGAGCTTTGCGTTGACTTGTTGCAACAAAACGAGGAACATTATGGAGAAGTAAGTATAGAGCCTATTATTTATTATTCTACTTTACCGCTTGCTTAATCGAAGTATATAACTATATCTCTGTATGAACTGTCTATATGTGTGTGACCATCAAACAATAAATTAATTTTAAAAAGTGTTTACAAATGTTGTCATATATTTTTATACCCTTGCAGGGTATTATAATTGCAGTCAGAAGTTTGCAACGCAGTAAAGGAGACGTTTCCGACCCTATAAAGTATACATATTCTTGATGAGCATCAACAGCCGAGTCGATCTAGCCATGTCCCTCAGTTTTAAAACTATCCAAATGAAAATTTGCATATAGTCTTCTATATACTCTCACTGCTATATATGTCGGAACGGGCCGGATCGGACGACTATATCATATAGCTGCCATACAAATGTTCGATAAATTTTTAGAAAAATAATTATAACTTTGCTGTTTTTAAACATTTTTGCATAGATATGGCCATTTTATATTATTCTTGAATTTTGGTAAAAAATTTATGAAAATCGGACAACTATATGATATAGCTGCCATAGGAACGATCGGGAAATTAATAGAAATAAAATTATAGCTTCGTTGTTTTTCAACGCATTTTTATTTACTCTGAGATATAAGCTTTTTTATTATTCTAGAATTTTTGTATAAATTTCATAAAAATCGGACAACTATATCTTATAGCTGCCATAGAAGCGATCGGTAAATGTATAAAATATATAAAGCTGGGAATGTAAAACTGTAACTGTCAAACTGTAAACATAATAAGAATAGGTAAAATGTAATGAAACTCTGTTTAGTGAGTGTTTTCAGCATTTAAGTCTATAATATAAATATCGAAACCAATCTGCAAGGGTATACAAACTTCGGCGTGCCGAAGTTAGCTTCCTTTCTTGTTATACATAATTTGTAAGTTGGATGTGCTTGAACCCCCCTTTTTTTAACTATTTATAATTCCATCCATCCAATCGTATTGGTAGCCTTTTTTCCATATTTAGCATACTTGTATTTTTACCTGTTTTATTTAAATTGGTTTTATTCTTAATCCTTACTACAGAATTATATTATCACAACTGTAATATAAATAATATTTAGTAAAACATTTTTAATTTAAATCTGTGATGACTTTAGTTGATTCTCCCATACTACTACATACCATATTATGAAAGGGCAAACTTATGTTTGCTAATCGTACGGAAAGTCTACAAGACTTAAATTATATAACTCAGAAACTGGAGTAAGGTTATAATGAATAATAGCTTAATTTTTCACTTAAATCTATACTATATACAGACGTATTTGTTGGAAATCAGTAAGACACATTAAATATCTTTAATTTGTCTATAAAAACACAAGGGCACTATCTATTCAAATAAATAAATATCAATATGGTTATTAAAATGAAGGGTTTGAAATTGGCACCTTTTAGTTTCTTCTTTTTAATAATTTTAGGTTTAAAGATTATACAATTTTTCCTTACCACTATTTAACAACCTATGCCTATATTATGCCCTATGATTTATTTAGCTGCGCAAACACGATAAATTGGATAAAAGTAAAATGGGTAAGAAAGAAGATTGTAATTTGTTGGGCGAAGAGGAACTCCCTGAAGGCGAGGCCAATCCTGGAGTAAGCACAACAAGTGACGAACTGGTTAAAGCTGAATCAACCGAGGGATCTTCTTCATTTCGTTACTGTATGCCGACACACGCAGTCTATACTACGCCAGTACCAACGGCACGTATATACAAATTCGATTAGATTAGGGACCTATATCATATTTTATATGTAAAGCCTGGTCAGGATTTCAGGGTTTTCATTTTTTTTATTATTTAATGTATTCCCTATAAAATTATATAACTAAAAATATCGTCAGCTAAAACTGTTGCATACAAATTGCACATTCCATATATTTAGTCAGTCAGCGACCGCGAACTTTCTAAAAATGACTGTAAGACCAGTGTCGCTAATGAGTTCGTATGAGTTAATAATTTAAATTGCCTATTAAAAAGTCCTGTAATTTAAAAAAGCTATAGGTAATACATATCATAGAAGCGACTAGGTTTTTGGATGGAAGTTTTAGCGGGTTAATATTTTGGATCGTGCCCTATACTATAAACATACAGCCGATACAGTATTATTATTCGAAATTCAACATCGATTTTTAAATTTAATAATATTTATTGTGATCTATTTAAATCTTTTGTTTTTAACGGACACAGATAAATACTTTATTAATTATTGAAATCGATATTTTAACGTTGTGCCTTAAATCTATATTCTCTTATAGGGTCTTCCCACAGAGCGTCAAACCGCAAACAAAGAAACTGCCCATAGGGTTTTGCCGTTCCGAAATTACTCATTTTGTACTGCGTTAAAACGCATCAAAATTTAACCACCGTTTGTTGGTGATAGTTAGGCAATAGTTTTTCGGTGCAACTCTGATTTCTTCTTCTTAACAGTGAAAATTAGACCATTCACTACGAAAATGTAAACAAAGATAGCGTGGAACAATTAAAATTTAGAATTTAAAATGTGGCGCCAAAGCTGCCAGCATGCCCAAAATACTTGTTGGTGTTTTCCTGTATATTCTTGGCACAAGATGTCCCAATAATATAAAACTCTTGTTTATACTTTATTTTATAGATGTTGGAAACCTATACCACCATCACACACTTTTCGGGTCATTGCTCTTGGTTAAAGAAAAATCATTGGAGAAACTTAAATTCCTCGTCATCTAATTCATTTTAATTTAGAGCGGATTTTGCTGTTGTTAAACAGTTGATTAACTATTAATTTTACTCCCACATCGGCCGCTTCAGCCATCTTTGTTTACGTTTTCATGAGCCACAGATGATTGGTCAGCTGTAATTGATTGCAGCTCTGCGGGAACACGAGTTTCGCATTTGTGAAAAATTCCAACCGTTTCTCATAAATGGTCTGAGTGAAAAAACAATATTAGATACATTGGATAAATACAACCTTTCCGACCCTATAAAGTATATATATTCTTGATCATCATCAACAGCCGAGTCGATCTAGCCATGTCCGTCTGTCAGTTTCTACGCAAACTCAGTTTTAAAGTTAACTGATTGAAACTCTGAATACTCTCACTGCTATATATGTAGGAACGGACCGGACGACTATATCATATAGCTACCATACAAATGTTCGATAAATTTTTAGAAATAAAAAAATTATAACTTGGCTGTTTTTCAACATATTAAAAAACATTTTAAGATATGTCCATTTTTTATTATTTCAGAATTTTTGTATAAATTTTATACAAATCGGACAACTATATCAAATAGCTGCCATAGAAACGATCGGTAGATGTAGCTATTTTTGATATGATATTCAAGGAGATATACTTATCGACTTTTCTTCTCGATTTCTATACATTGAGTTATTTGCAGCTACCTCAAGTAGAACTGGTCAAATATCAGAACGAGAATATGTGAAGAAACTGATCTCCTGACAACACGGGCTCTCTCTTTCAGAATCAAATGTTTTTAACTTTCAAAACCTAGCTCCTAGTACCACTAATTAATTATTTTATTTATTATTGTCTGAAGAAAACACACCTGGACATATATTTCCTAAATAGCATGAATTACCTAAATATTACTATATAAATTGGTTGGTAATATTATTTTGTGTGTGAAAATCTGTATGCAAATATAATTTTTAAATGTTGTATTTGTATTAACGTTGCATGTGTATTTATAATTACTATTGTTAACTTATAAATTCAATTAGTATGGTATTATATTTTTAATAAAAAATAAATAAATTAAAATATTCTGTCATTTAGGCATTTGCGTGGTTCAGTGACTTGTTGGTTGAACATGCCGAGATATTTTGGTCTCTTTTCGCCGTTGACATGGATCGAGTTTTATCGGAACAAGCACCTGATACCTGGGACTCATTTCCACTGTTTCAAATTTTAAATGACTATTTAAGAGCTGATGGTAAGTTGACCGGAATTTGGTGACCGTGAATTAAATAATTTATTTTTAGTCGATTTAATATTATTATCAATTAATTTATATTTTGCTAAAAAAAGATTAATAATAAGGAATAAAATTGGTTTTTAAATTGAATTAGAAATTGAAATCTTAAATTATTATATGATTTACATATAACATTTACTGATTTAAACTTTAAAGTAAAATTTGGTAGGCCTTGGCCATTGAGCTTTATTATAAAAGAAACTTAAATTAAATTTGTAATAAATTAAAGTTAAAATTAAAACACTATTACACAATTATTTTCACAAGACAATTTGCGCAATGGCCGGTTCCATCAGCATCTCCGCGACACTTTCGCTCCTCTAGTTGTACGATATGTGGATCTCATGGAATCCTCAATAGCCCAGTCTATTCACAAGGGATTCGAGAAGGAGCGGTGGGAGAGCAAAGGGTACGTATTTGTATATATGTATAAAATATATTTTATTTTTCCATAAAATAAGGATAAGTATATACCCATATGGGCATTTCCAGAAAAGGACTACCCCTAAAACTAAAAGTCTAATAAGTCGATTTAATTGATATTGTTATGTATGTAAATTTAAATAATTATAAATAAACGGCATATTTATATATATTTTTTGTAATATGTATTTTAGTCGCAACTTACATATATGATTTTTCCTCTGTTCGCGACCATAAGTGCTGCCTTTCCTTTTCGTTCCTATTATTACATATTAGTTTTTTGCTTTCAATGTTGTCTTAAGATTGTTTTATCAACAATAAACTAATGAAAAAAAAGAAAGTGATAAGCAAGCCGTTGATTAACTATTAATTTCTTAGTTTCTTGCACTTTCTATCTTTCTGTACAGTTTGCGATCCCAAAACGTGTGTTTTTGTCATTACCTGAAATGCAGTCGGTCTAAACGATTGTTAATATATTTAAATATAGTCTTTTGTTCTAATTGAAAGAAAACAAGAAAGGAAGCTAACTTCGGCTCGCTGAAAATATTGAAATAATAAGAAAATCTCATATCTCAGAGATCAAAATACGTTGAAAAACAACGAATTTATAATTTTTTCTCTTAATTTCCGGATCGTTTCTATGGCAGCTATAAGATATAGTCGTCCGCTTTTTATAAAATTTGAACCGAAAATCTGAAATAATATGAAATGACCATATCTCAAAAATTATGCAAAAATTTTGAAAAACAGCAGTTATAATTTTTGTTCTAAAAATTTATCGAACATTTGTATGGCATCCGATTCGGTCCGTTCCGACATATATAGCAGTGAGAGTATATAGAAGACTATATGCAAATTTTCAGTCGGATAGCTTTAAAACTGAGGGACATGGTTAGATCGACTCGGCTGTTGATGCTGATGAAAAATATATATACTTTATAGGGTCAGGTCCTTCACTGCGTTGCAAACTTCTGACTGAAATTATAATACCCTGCAAGAGTATAAAAATAGTTAAGATATATATTTTACATATATAAGAATGTAGAAACATTATTTGATTAAATTTGTCAGGGTTATACTGCCGAGTGAGAAGTAAAATTGAATAGTTTATCAAGTATTTAGGCTGTTTAAGAACAGCAAAACCACAGATTGCGTTAGATTTTATTCGCACAAAATTAAAATAAATAAGATGACGAGGAATTTGAGTTTCTACAATGATTTTCTCTAACCAAGAGCAAATACCCCGAAGGGTGGGCATAGTGGTTATAGGCGACATTTTAGGGCAAGAATATACAAAAGAGCTAATAAAAGGCTGTATGTTAAGCCTTCATTAAAATTTTTTTTCTTTCTACAGTGGTTTTGGAAATGCCCATATATTGTATGCACTATTATTTATTAGTATTACTTGTACTTGTACGTTAAAAATATTTATATCTGTAAATAAACATCGTTTTTAATGCATTTTTTATCACTTAATTTACAAAAAAAAAAAAAAAAATGATAAAAACAATGTTTATTCACTAATTCGAAAGTAAATTGAGAAACAGATACTAAGATACCTTGATTTGAATAGATGTAAGGAATCACAAAATACGTTATCATGTCTTTAAATAAAGGATATATTTTGTAGTCGTTTTTTTTTTTTTTTTTGTTTTATTTATTATTATTCTTGTTTTAACTATTCTATGTATGAAAATCTTTAGGATTAATGCAGCCCTGAACCCAGCAGCATTAAATAATGCTGCTCAGGCGTTGAATACGGCAGCCCTCAACCCATCATCGCTACTAAGCGGCCAAAAAAAAGATCAAATCAATTTTTATGTGCCGAAAATGCCAAATCAAACAGCAGCAGCTTCAACTAACGACGATTTAAGGTTTTTAAAACGTAGATTTTATAATGTCTGCCTTTGGTTTATAATGCATTTTGTGTTTCTGCTAATATATTATGCATTATGCATTACTGAATTTATTGCATTATGCATTGCTGCAAAAACCTTGCCAATAATATCAGCGCATTCATAAATATGCATATTTCCCAAGTTAATAAATGATTCTCAGTAGTTTTCACTATTTTAGTTTCAATACTTACCCAGAAAACAATCAATTAGTTCACGCACATATTTAGAACATTTGAAATGTTGTTTTTTAACCAGAAATAATTAAAATAATAATATCATATATCATTGCAAATTGGCATCGTATTGGAAGGAAATTTAAAATAAATATTAAATATATATCTCGATTGTAATAATATCGGACTTGCTTGTTATAGATATATTTAAGTGCAGAAGGCGATGATGGCGTTTTTATCTCTATCTTATTAGGGCTTACTGAACCCATAATAAGAACATCCACATATTATATTATTGCATTTATTATATTAACAACATTATTAAATATATCGCACAGAAATTTCTAGATCTAATGTCATTATAAAATAGATAACATTTGAATATATTTTTGCGAACTCTATTTAAAAAATGAAGCTTAGCAAAATGGAAGCATGTGTCCCATATCAATTATTATATATATATATATATTATGTATTATATATATATAATATATATATATGTATATTCATAACCTTTCTCATCTTGTGTAAAGCAATGCATTTCTTATACAATATATGGGACTTACAAAAAGTTAGTTGCGTTTTCATATTGAGGTAGCTAAATGCTTTGTTTAAATATCCTATACAATATGTAAAATGTAATTAAAATCGTTTCTTCCCTATATACATATGTATCTAGAAATGGCTGTGCCACATCAGAGGATTTATTTTGGAAGCTCGACGCCCTGCAATCGTTTATTAGAGACCTCCACTGGCCGGATGCTGAGTTTCGTCAGCATTTGGAACAGCGTTTAAAAATGATGGCCGTGGATATGATCGAACAGTGTATCCAGCGTACAGATGCGTCTTTTCAATCGTGGCTAAAAAAGAATATTGCCTTTATATCAACTGATTATATTTTACCATCAGAAATGTGCGCAATGGTTAATGTGATATTAGATGCTAAAAATCAAAGCTTTAAATTAACCACAATTGACGGCATTGATTTGGTAAGTCAAAAAGTTTGGATGACAGAAAGTAATATATATCCGTTTATTAATTATTAATATATTATTTCAATGTGATGTTAAGGATTCAAGAAATGAGACTAAGAAATAAGCGCCCAAAGCGAAATAAGGTCAAAATTGCCGGCGATAGTTCATATAAATTAAGACAAATTTTAAAAACTAGGCATCGGTGCCTAATTTGACCACTGCAAGTATACTTACTTAAAATGCGGTGGTGCTGGTAGTAACACCGCATAACATGCGGTTCCGCATTGTTTGTGAGTAGGGCAAAGACATCGTACAACAAGAAAGGAAGCTAACTTCGGCACGCCGAAGTTTGTATACCCTTGCAGATTGGTTTTGATATTTATATTATAAATTATAATGCCGAAAACAGACACTAAACAGAGTTTCATAACATTTTACCTATACTTATTATGTTTACAGTTTCACGTTACAGTTATACATTCCCAGCTTTACATTTTCTCTATATCTACGAATCGCTTCTATGGCAGCTATATAATATAGTTGTCCGATTTTCATAATATTGTTACCAAAATTCTGAAATAATACCAGAAGCTCATGTCTCAAAGTAGATTAAAATACGTTAAAAAACAACGAAGTTATAATTTTTTTCGATTAATTTCCCGATCGTTCCTATGGCAGCTATAAGATATAGTCGTCCGATTTTCATAAAATTTTTAACAAAATTCTATAATAATATAAAATGGAATAATATTGAAAAACAGCCAAGTTATAATCCAACATTTGTATGGCAATTAGTCCCTTAGTTTTAAAGCTATCGAATGAAACTTTGCATATAGTCTTCTATATACTCTCACTGCTATATATGTCGGAACGGACCGGACGACTATATCATAGGTTAGGTTAGGGTAAACCGGACGGCATTCGAGGGGCCACACATAGGCCAATATGGCCCATAGTTATCCGGGGAAACTCCTCGATGGACCTAGAGACTATTTATGCGGGTTTCGAGATCCTTGAATATCAAGGTGTTTTTCGCAAAGGCAAGGAGTTCCCCTGGCTTTCTCCTAGAGGCATCTTAAAAATGAGATGCTCCAAGGTTTCGATTGCCTGGGATTCATCACATTTCCGGCATTTGACGTTGTCGGTAATACCCAGCTTGACTGCATGTGCAGCAGACAGGCAGTGACCTGTAAGAATACCCACTAACATTCTGCAGTCCTTCCGCGGAAGATGCAGCACGTAGTGAGTGAGTTTCTCGTTGTTCTCTTTGCACATGATTTTTGATATTCTGCAGGTTGCGGAATTACTCCTCCACTTGCTTTTTGCGCTTGCATCAGCCCGTCTCTCTAGCTCGCTTTGGAGCGTTCTTAGGGAGATAGGACGTTTTCTGTTCTTTCACTCGCCAGTCCAACGCCTTCCTTTGCAAGTCCGTCCGCGGTTTCGTTACCGTCTATGGTGGCTGGAAACCCAATAGATCCTCACTGACTTAGTCGTGCTTAGGCTATCTAGTGACTCCCTACTTGCCAGTACATTTTTGGAACTGACCGCTGATGATTGCATGGATCTTATCGCCACTTGACTGTCTACGAACAAATTGACCGCCTCATGTGGATGGTTTATGCTCTGCGCAAGCTCTGCTTCTTTCCTGATGGCGAATACTTCCGCCTGAAATATACTGCAGTAGCTTGGTAGCTCATACGACAGCCTCATTTCAGGGTCTGAACAGTATATGCCCGCTTGGGCATGGTCCTGGCTTGACGTTGTAAGGAAGCGTCTGGGCGGCCGGGGTGAACCTCAGCGGCCCAGAGTCCCCTCACAAAATTTATAATTTGTGCCGATAATTATCTGGCCAGCTAGCGAGGGGAATGGGGAAGAAAATATTTGCAAATGGTTATTGGCCAGGAAACTGGGAGACCCGGAATAATCCAGCGGTCAAGCCCGCTTCCGCGCCCGGAATTATCCAGCGGCGGGACGAGTGGCCCGGAGTAATCCAGCGGCCACGCCCACGCCCACGCTCGGAATGATCCAGCAGCGGGGCGCCTTCGGGGCAGGACTTAAGGCTCGGAGGAGTCCAGCAGCCAAGGCCTGTGTCCACGCTCGGAAGAATTTAGCAGCGGGACCACTGGCTCGGAGAAAATCCAGCAGCCAGCCCCGAATCCTCGCCCGGAAGAATCCAGCGGCAGGATTGTTCAGAGGGCTCGGAATAATCCAGCAGCCACGCCCACGCCCACGCTCAGAAAAGAAATTGAGAATTTTGCGAGAATTAAAATTGACCTAATTCTGTAGTGTGGCCGTGACCCACTTCTGCTTGCAGCGCTGCCGCGATCGATCGCAGCGTTGCTAGACGCTGCCACTATCGCCGATGATCGGCCTTTCCTGCGCGCGTAATTCAAATAATTCCCTTCGTGGGATATCCTAATTGTACAATTAATTCTAAACTTAATGTTATTTTGTGACGACAATTTAGCGTCGTCACAACTTCCAGTCATTTGGTCCCATGAATATTGTTGTGTTTGCATCCGGGCACGTTCTGGGTATCATGTAGTCAGATGTACTGCTCATGTCTCGACCAATTGAACTGTGCCCGAAACCTTGTAGCGACCAGTTTCCTGATGCAACCAGACGTTGAGCCGCCTTTCCTGCTGTCAGTTGCGCTTGGATATCTAGGGCATATATACCGATTATGGTTTCGAGAGCTTTGGTAGGGGTTGACTTCAGTTGATATGCAGAGCAGTGCCTGCCGCTGGGTTCTCTCCATAAGCTTATTATACGTTTTCTTCTCCATTGCTTGCCACCACACTAAGACTCCATAAAACAGAGTCAAACGCACCACCGATATGTAGACCCAATGCATTAGAGCGGGCGAGAGGCCCCCTGTACTGCTAAGCAGCTTCTTGGATGCATAAAGCGCTATGTTGGACTTTTTACCCTCTCTTGTGTGTTACATTGGCCTTCCACACTAGCTTGATGTCTAGTACAATGACGAGGTATTTGACTTGTGTTTTCGGGGTCAGCCTGGTTGTGTCCATTTTTGGGGGATCCATTGCGGCACCTTGTATCTCTTGGTGAAGAGAATATCCACGTTAATATTGAGTTCTACCTTGTCCACCCACTCACATATCTCCCTGAGTGTTGTTTCCATGGTCGAGCTGAGGGTCGATGGACATACTCCCGTGATAATAATGCTTATCTCATCCGCATAAGCTTTTATCTTTGGTGCTGTCCTCTCGAATCTCTTGATTAGGTTGTCTACCACCAGATTACATAGGAGGGGCGAAAGGACCCCACCTTGCGGCGTGCCTCTGTGCGCTCCTCTCAC
>VNKB01017265.1:0-19946 GCA_008042735.1 Drosophila leontia | reverse complement strand
CTCCATCTCTGATTTATTTAGTTGCTAGTGCTTAGGGTTTATACTTAATTAGGCACAAACCGAATATCGAATATCTGTATGCTTGTTTTGGTTCGTTTATAATTTATATTTGCTTTCGATATTTTCTAGAAAAACTATTTTATTTCTTGAATCAAAGAGAAATCTCAAGTTACACGCTATGTTTCATCTCTCTCTCTCAAAACTTTTCTCAATATTCGACTCAACAAAAGTCAAAGCCTAGAGCCATAGGGGAATAATATACATATATAAATACATATATATAATTTTTTTTTTATTATTTTTTTTATAGAGCTTATAACTGAATATCCAAATATACAAATGTTTTTTTCCTAGTTGCGTAAGGAATATGTTACTTAGGTTATAGCAAGAATCCTCTTTCATAGGGCCAGAGGGAGCACACTTGAGAGCGGCAAAGCCAACAAGCTAAGCGAAAAAAATATAAAAGAAATAAAGGAAAACAAAAACATTGTTAAATATAAAATATTAAAGAAAGAAAGAGAGGGATCCGAGGGTGAGACCCCACGCTCACTCTCTGAGAACTCTGCAGCAGCTGGCAGCACCTTCCTTATATTATACATGTATTATAATGAAACTAGACTTAAATATACCATATTATATGCATACTCTCATCTATTGATCGACTTGTAGTGCTCTTGTGTCTGTGTATTTGTAAAAGTTTACAACAAACATGCAAAGAAGAACAAAAGGTATAACATGAAATGGTTTTTTCGGCACTGGGCAAATATATATATGTATATTATATATATGTATACAAAAGGGGTAGGATTATCATACATCTTATATACACAAGAAACATGGTTATATACGATTTACAGCTAAATATATATACGAGAGATATTTTTTTTGGATACGAGACATCTTTTGGATACTCCCCTCGTTAAAGTCAGGCATAATGCAATTATGCAACTTTTGATATCATTGTGCATATATATATATATATATGTATATATTTACGAGACCACATGCAACACGCACTCATCTACACACAAGAACATGCATATACATATATATTTAAAAAGTAATATATTTACCTATATATCTACACACAAGCATACATATTTACGCGTTCCCCGGGGAACCTTTGTACATGGTCCATCTCTGGTGGAGCCATCTTCTATCCCAAGATAAGTTGCTATCGTCTATCGGACAGCAACAAAAAAAGAATTATAATAAATCATAGAAAACAGCAAGATAATTGATGTATTCAAGAACAAAGAAAATGTATTAAAAAAAATATACAAACATTTACAGCATTTGTGTTTTACTTAAAGAGTTGCAGTGAAAATCGGAATCAAGAGAGCGTTCCCTGCTTTCCGCTCGTTACTTTCCGTTCATTACTTTCCGTTCAGTACTTTCCGTTCATTACTTTCCGTTCGTTACTTTCCGTTCGTTACTTTCCGTTCGTTACTTTCCGTTCGTTACTTTTCTTGAGAGAGCAAGAAACGTTCATTTCTATCCGTTCGTTACTTTCCGTTCGTTACTTTCCGTTCGTTACATTCCGCTCGTTACTTTCCGTTCGTTACTTTCCGTTCGATACTTTCCGTTCGATACTTTCCGTTCGTTACTTTCCGTTCGTTACTTTCCGTTCGTTACTTTCCGTTCGTTACTTTCCGTTCGTTACTTTTCTTGAGAGAGCAAGAAACGTTTTCGCTCTCTTGAGAGCGTTCGGCGAGATTTTCAAGCTAGGCAAAGCCTGATGAGTCCAAGAGTTTTTGGTTCAAGTCCCGACATTGAGAGTTCTATATCTTAAGAACAATATATAGTTATAGTTACTGGTCTATCGAATAGAGAGAGAGAGAGAGAGAGAGATCTTTCTGGATGCATGGTAAGCTCAATTTTTGTGTTTCAACCTGTGGCTTTAATTTTGCGTAAGTGCCACCAAAAGCCAGGCAGTCGTAAGGGAAAAAAAGAAAGACAGAGTCGTCTGGGGCGTACCAAATTGATATTATCAGTAATGAATAATAATGCCTAATAATGCAGCAGCTGATAATCACGATGTCGGCGGAAGGTGACGGCCCATTACATAAACGAAAGCACATTGCACCGCCATCGCCACCACCATCTCCAGCTTATTAGTGTTAATTGTTGGCGACACTTTTATTTCCATTTTTCATTTTCATTTCCATTTCATGTTTCTTTTCTTTTTTTTTTTTTCTTTTTTTTTCCACCGCTCATTTTTCAATCAAGTGTCTGTCCCCTTAACGCTTAACGAGATTGCGTTTCAGTTCGATTCAGTTTTGAGTTCAGTCTGGGCCAGACATTATATAATTGTATGGATGGCCCTAAAGCGATTTGGACCGCTGCCCAAAATAACAACCAAGATACGCAAGAGGGCCTAAAGAAAATAAAGTGTAATGGATTCCCTTAAAATTTAAGAAAATTTCTGAAATATTTTCAAAAGTTTCTATATGTTTCCCCGCTTAAAAATCTATTTTTGTAAGCTCTAAATACCGCGATAGCCTCTATTCTATCCCCTCACAATCCAACGACCATATTTTGACTTGGAACCCATCCCGAATTGGTAAAAAACGGCACTCTCCAGCTGCTCGCAGATGCGCCAATTGCAGCGATATATCAGCCAAGTTTATGGGAGACGAGGACCGGAGCCAGCAGTTAGTGGGTACAGCAAACAGCTACAGCAGCGGTCATTGCTGTAAATCCAGCGGCAATGGCTCCTACTCCTCATCATCCTCCTGCTCCACCTCAACCTCCTCCTGCACCCAGTGTGTCCCGAAGTTCAGAGTTTGTCGCAGGCCATGACCTTAACCAAGTGCTTTGCGTAACAACAACGACACCATCTCGAGGGGTTGATGAGTGTTGTTTTTGGCTTTCCCAGCCAGTCACGATCGTCGCAATTTTCTTGTCACTGTCACACCAAAAAAACTAAAAAAAAAAAAAACAGAGGCAAAGCGCACGCAACAAAACAGCAACTGCTGCAGACACAGCAGCAGCATCGGGCCAAAACACATATATAACATAAACAAAGCGTCGGTCTTAGGAAAAACGAAAAGCATAACAACAACACACAAACAGAAGCACTAACAGTAACAACAGCAGCAGCAACAGCAAAAGCAACAACAGCAGCAGCAACATTGCTGGCAGAGAAAGACCCGCAGCAGCAGCAACTGGTAACTGGCGATTTACCACGCTGATAAGAGGAAATTGATCGAGTTCACCGAATTTTGTATGCTCTAGCTGAGCGATATTTAAAAAAAAAAACAGCATAAAAAAATTAAAGGACATGCAGCTATATCCCTTTTCTGGAGCCATGTGTCTCAAGGAGCCTTGGACAGTCTTGATTTTTAGTTTTCTATAAAAAAGATCTCTTTGCTAGGCTATTAAGGTTGCACTTTTAAGGATAGTGTATAAATGGTTTGCTCGCAAAAACGGGCAACAACTAACGAGGCTGCCGCTGTTGCTGCTGCAGTATATGCCAGTGCTGTTGCTGTTACTGCTGCTGCTGCTGCTGCTCCTACTGCTGCTGCTTCTGCTGCCTCTGCCTCTGCCAGCTAGCAGTTTTCATTTCTTTTTTAAAGCTAACGCTCAGCGCGTTCAGCGTTTTAATATTTAATTGTCGTCGATCGCGAGCGGTTGTCATTGCTCCAGAGCCGCTGGAATTGCGGTTGCTACTCCGTTACCATTAAAACGTTGAACATTAAACGTGAATCGTCGAAGTCGCGAGTCGTGTCTAGCGGCATTCCGTGAATTTCCTGCGGGAATAAACTGCTTTTTGTTTGGTGATCTTCTTGAGTTTTGTTCAGACTTCCTTGTCGGAAGGATATACCCAGAAGGATATATATTATTATCTGTGCCACCATGATGCCCAGGCTTTCAATTGCCTGTCTGGCCCTCGTTGTCCTTGTCGTTTGCCCCGTTTGTATATTCTCGCGAAGCTATAGCAACGGCCTGATCTTTTACGAACTCAGCTCGCACACACCCTACCTGCCGCCCACTGTCAGCGTGTCCCGGGGTCGCAATCTGGCGAGTGTGAAGTACTCGGAGAAGGGTTCTATATGGTCGACCTTTGGGCAGCCCTGCGAGTGCAGTGGTCCCATGTGCTCGTGCTGCGCCGGCCTCAAGGTGGATCAGTATGGATTCGATCAAAAAGGTGAGTCAAGGAGGAACTTTTCAGGGAAGTTTTTTATTTTAAGTTAAGATTAAAAATACTTTGTGTATCAACTGTTAGAAGGAGGTTCAATATCTGTATAAAAAGCCAGGCTCTGGGCAGTTTTTCAATTCACAAAAATGTTCCCTTTGGGGGATCCTTAGCCAAGTGTCTTTGCCTGCATTTACCCCATTAGGCCTTACTTTTAGCATAATTCATGACTTTATTTACGTTATGGGGCAAAGTCTCTTTGCCACACAAATTGAGACAGCCTGGGATCACCTTCATGGGTCCAAATCGTGGCTCCTGCGGGCTCTGGTCTTCGAAACGGAATAGCTCCAGTCTTGGCAACCAAATCTCGGCCGCATGCCAGAGACAACAATGAGAGCTGCTTTTATTTTCGCTTCGTGACATGCCTGCATTTGCCAATTAAAATGCCACAAATCGTTGGCGCTTCCAGCGATGGTGATGCCCAGACAACTTACCACCCGCCACTTTCATTCATTGACTGGAATTCAAATCGCTGTATTTTTTCCCCCCTTTGTTTCTTCTCTTTAACATTTGCTTTAGATTCTTTTTAAAAACATTTTTTAACATTTTTAAAGCATTTCTTTTTTACCTCTGACTCTTGTTGCAGTCTGCGCCAATGTGAGCTTTATCCCGCAACTGGAGGAGGCTCGACTGGAGGTCTTTCTGAATGATAGACCCTCCTCGAAGTATGGGATTTCGGTGCGAAATCCGGCGCCCTTCTGCATTCCCGTAATGATGGGCGTGCCCATGGCCATGTGTGTCCAGATGACCGATGTGAAAGTGGTGGGCAGCAACCTAAACATGTGCATGGATTTTGTGGTCCGAATGGCCACCACGGATCTCTTTGAGATGCATTTCCAGTGCATGCGCATGGGCACGGATGGGCTGCAGTATGTGGACAAGAATGGGAAGCCAGTGTTGCCCCAGGGACAGCAGGGTGACGATCCCGAGGAGTATGAGTATGCGGAGCTAGAGGATCAGCCGGAATATGTATCGCAGGAGGAGGAGGATTACGCATCGAACAAGGGGGAGGAGAATCCACCGCAAGAGCTTCAAGCTGAGAAGGAGGAGCCACTAGGCTATCCGCAGCTGCAGAAGCCAGCTCAGGTTATTGAAGAATTGAAGAATCATACTGAAAAGACTCCAACGCAGATCAATGATCACCTAGAGCATCAGCATCAGGAATTGGTTGAAGATCAACCAGTTGGTTATGCGCCTCTGGTGATTGAGGAACTCCCCTTGGATCCACAGAAGTTGGAAGATCGTCGACCCCAGGAGGACGAGGATCCCGAGCCACTGCCAATCGAAAGTGAAATGCTAATGGCTGGCGACCAAAGCGAAGATTCAGCTACCGAAGACACAGAGCCCGCAGAAGAAGAAGCCACAGAAGAAGACGGCAAAGAGACGGAGGCACAGACGGAGAAAGAGGTGGAGGCAGGGACAGAGGTGGAGTTAGAGGAGGAGGCACCTGACAATGACCACGACAATGACAACGATAACGACAATGGCTATGGCTATGGCAGCGAGAGTGGCCCCAGGCCCCAAGTAATTGAAACAATTACCAATTCAATAAAAGCTACTGAGGCTTCTACAACAACAACAACAACACCAACTATTACAACAACAACAGCAATACCAACAACTAAAACAACAACAACACCAACAACTACACCAACAACTACAACAACAACTACACCAACAACAACTAAAATAATACCAATACCAAACATTGTTGGTATCGATTACACAAACAAAGGCGAGAAAATGGAGACCCAGGAGGAGGAGGAGATGGAGGATAAGGTGAAAAAGTCAAGCGAAGCAGAAGAAGAAGGTGAGGGAGAAGAGGAGCAGCCAGAGGCAGAAGAGGTTGAAGGCGGAGAGGCCACAACGCTGGCCGTTGAAATGGAAAACGATAGCGACAATGAGATAAATGTGGATGATGATAATGATGACTATGAGGACCATCGCCAGGTGAAGGAACCCCCAAAGCAACAGGCTGACAATGAACAAGAAGGCGACGACGATGACGGCGACGACGAAGAAGAGGAGGAGGCCGAAGGGGACGATGAGGAGGAGGAGGAGGAGTACGAGGGTGAGGAAGCGGCAGAAGAAACCGAAGAAGCGGCAAAGCCGGCAGTGAAATCACAACGTAGACTTCATCGACGGCGCAACCGTGCCCGTGGCCACCCCCGGCGATTGGGGAAACTCCGACTAAGCGCTCCTTAACTTAATTAACCGTAATTCGTAATTGTTAATGAATTGTTAATGCTAAACGTTGTTGCCTGTTAATTAATACGTATTTATTGTATTTATTGAAACCAACTCAAAGCCAAACTCAAGCGAAATAAACTAAATAATTTTAAATATATACTTGTGTATACTATTCTGTAAATATTTTATGAATTGATCAAGAATATATATGAGTGAGTGGGTCATTATAGTCCCTAATCTTTTTACTTTAAAGGTAACAGAAAATTCAGCATTTTGGATATATTTGAGCGGGATTATATGGTAGATTTGGTTTTTGAGAGCAGGTTATGCTTAGATTTAGTATGAAAACTGAATATTTTATTTAAGAAAATATTTCATTTGCACTATTTACCACTGCTGGTTGCTATTTTCTATGCCCCAAGCAGCCCTGAAAATGGGGACCCCCTAAAACTACCTTTGCAAAGGGTACACTTACCTCCAAAATCATCCAGTAACTAAACCTAAAGAAAGAAGACAAACCTTACCTTGTTTAATAAATTTAATTTTTATTTTAATTCGAATTTTTAGAATGTGAATTCTTAACTAGTTTTTGGCTCAAAATTTAGCTTAAGCTTTGGAAATTTCCCTTTGAAACGAGGCAATCGGAAACTCATCCTGCAAATGAAGACTAACCTTACCTTGCTTAATACATTTATTTTTAAATCTAATTAGCAAAATGTGAATTCTTAACTAGTTTTTGGCTTAGAATTCAGCATGGACTTTGGAAATTTCCCTTTGGAACAAGGCAATCGACAAAAGCCCACAAAGACTGACCGAAACTAATTGAAATGCAGCTGGTGGCTCGCTTTCTGCTCGAGATTGCTTTTGTTTTTGTTATTGTTATTGCCTTTTTTCACTTGACTCTTGGTTTTTGGCCACATTTCTGCAACACCCCGGCTGTTGGCTTGTTGCGCCAGTGCCAAAAAGCGATACGGAAGAGGCAAAACATTTAATTGTCCATCTCACTTTTTCCAGCCACTTTCTTTCCGCAAAAAGCAAGTAAATAAAATTTAACAAAAAAAAAAATCCAATTGCTGCGACACCCACATACAAATGAAGAGTAATCGCCAAAGCCCGCGGTACATGGCATTAAATTCACAGCGCGATTATGCAAAGTTAAACAGAAAACAACGAAGGCGCGACACAAAAGGCAGATGATGTGAAAAATAAAAGCCATTAAAAATGATAAATAAAAATGTAATAATTGTCGCCACCGAAAAAAAAAACAACAACAAACTAAGCTAACTATGGCAAGACGAAGTCTGTGTATACTCTTGCAGTTTGAAAGCGGAATTTAACATAACTAAGTCAGAAATCTATTAATTTTTGTTTGGAAAATATTTCTGGATTGGTTATTTATAGGTTAAATTAATTAAAAAACCAACATACTAACTTTCAAAATTTCTTTAAAATATTCTTTTAAATCTAAGACAGCTTTTAAATTTGGAAAAATTGTGTATAATTTTTAAGTTATTTTTCTCAATATTTTTGCATTTAGAAATTAAATGTCTATATTTTCCGATTCAAAGAAAATATAGACATTTACATGTATATGATTTTGGACAATCAAGTTTTTTATTTTTTTTTTTTTTTTTTTTTGCTCCTAAGAAAACCTTGAAAACCTTCAATAAATCTTTATTTTTAGGTAATTTTTTTTTAATTTAAAAAAAATCAAAATTTAAAAAATTTAAAACTTTTTTAAAATGTAATATTCTAATTCGGAAAAACATATATTTTCTTGTTTTTATTAGTTCAAAAAAACTGCATACTTAATTTAAAATGTAAAAAAAAAGAATTAAAATTTGTATCAGTTTCTGATAATTTTAACAAACTTTTATCAAATTTTCTTTAGCTAGATGACTAAATCAACTCGGCTGTTGATGCTTTTCAAGAAAACATATCATCGTAAATGACTTCTTCCAGCTTCTTACTGAAATTTTAAGGTCTTTTTCATAGGGTATAATACAAAACAGGAAAGGAGATAAGGGAAAACAACGCGTTCAAAAACCATAATTAAATCATTTTTGGCAGCCGCTGCTACCAAGTGTTGTATAATATGGCCCCGATAATTAGGGCAGGTCTTAATTGCACCTTGCTTTTCCCCCACTTTGCCCTGCCATTTTGGCAATTGCAACATTCCGAGCCGAAGCCCAGGTAAATGCTGTGAAAATCCAACACCAAAGCCGGCGTGGGAGAAAATGAAAAAAAAAATGAGATAACATGGTCGTTTGCATTGACCAAAAGGCATGCGGTAATATGGTTCCAACCGGGCTGAAAATGAAACTGAAGATGATATACAAGTTTTGCCACATTAAAATATTTATGTAAGGCAAGCTCTTGTTTATTTGTGGCTTATGTTTGAGGTTTATAAATGAATAAATATAGTAAATTTAATAAATATAAAGTAAATAAAGTATTAAAGCCTCTCCTACTAATTTTAATCATTGATCTTAGGCAAGAATTATATGTAATTTATCCTTGTATTCAACTGAGACCTTGGATTATCACTCGAAATTCAAAGCTTCCTATTTCCGAATTTCCAATTCCGATTTCGAGCTTACAAAATTACCCATATCGCAAGTTAGGCGAAATTCTCAAGTGTAAACAAATCCCAAACCTGAGATCTCTAGGGAAAGAACCAAAAGCAGACCATGTCCTGGTCAAGCGGCCTGAACAGGGCCAGCCTGCTGCCGCAGCTGAAGCCTTGGCAGCGCTTCGACTGGCGTTCCTGCATCCAGTCGCAGATCTACCGGAGCTGGGGCAGCTACTATACCCGCCGCCTGATGAACAGGACGGCGCTGGCGGCATTCGGACGGGCGGTGGATGCTTGCAAGAAGCCATTACCGTCATCCTGCCTGATAAAGAGCTGTCCAGGTGAGGACACTGGCGTCTGCGTCGGCGACTACAAGGCCCTCTTCAAGCGCAGCCGCTGCCAGCGGGTGCTGGGACGCCCCGACCTGGCCCTCGACGATGCCCAGCGGGCGGAGCAGGCTTTGGGCATCATCCATGGCCAGCCGCAGCGCGTCCTGGCGGCGGACATTGTGGCGGAGAAGTGCAATGCTCTCTACGACATGAACGCCTACGAGATGGCGCTGCTCACGGTCCACAATGCCGAGCGGCAGTTCCCGGATGACCACCACCAGCAGAACCGCTTTCGGATGATGAAGCAAAAGGTGAGCATGTCTATCCTCCAGTCCAGTTCGGGCTTTAATCTTTGTAATATCCCCCGCAGATCCTTGGCGTCTTCGACGACATCGTGGACGAGTCACTGTCCCCCTTCCTGCAGCAGAATGCCAAGAGTCTGGAGGAGGCCGCTCGTCTTCGCCAGGAACAGGTCAATCATGTGCCGCGTCCCCTGTGGAAGGTGCTCCGCGAGCGGCAGGAATGCGATGTTCAGAGCATTCCCGAGAGGCCAATCGTCTCGGTGACGCCGCTGGAGCAGGCCAGGAGGGGCCAGAATGAGACCCAATACAACTACAACTACATGGGGCACAACACGGTGGACATTGTGATGCTGCGCCAGTTGCGCAAGGACCAGAACCTCCTCAATCCCCACAAGCTGCAGTCCACGCCGTATCTGCGTAAACTGAGCGCCGACAGGTATGCGATGGTCCGGCGATTCATGGTGGGTTTCCCCGTGCATCTTGATCCTGCACCCTAATCCCTTTCCCGCCGCCATCCTCCAGAAAATGATACACGCCAAGAATCCGCTGTACCACCGCCATCATGCGATCCACTTGAGCGAGAAGGAGTGGCGACGCCGGCGGGAGATGCACCTGTTCCACGTGGAGTACCAGACCCGGCGGGACTGCCTGCGCATGCTCCGCGAAGTGCGGGCCCGGCGGCGCGCGGGTAACCTGGAGAAGCTCTCCGACTACGTAGAGGACATCATGTCCAGCCACATTCAGCTGAAGACATGGCGCACGTTGCCCTGGAAGTGGGAGTTCCTTAACGATGTCTACAACATCCTGGCCCTGGCCCACCTAGATCGCTGTGCCCTGCCCCGCAATGTAGATTTTCTGGAGCCGCAGAATCGTTACCTGCTGTATCTGATGCGGCCGGAGAGGTTCCGGGACATGGCCATGACCTTTGGGGGTACCAACATGTATCTGGAGATGGCGCGCGAGGAGAGGGTCCACAGCCGGATCAAGTGAGTTTGTCCTTTGTTTTTTCTTTTTAAAATTCCAATTGATCCTTGACCTGTACCCTCAGCCAGAAGCTGGAGCAGCTGGAGGATCGGCTGCGACATTCTCGCTTTGCCATCGAACGGGCTTATCTTCTATTTGAGATTGCTCGCTGTCACTTCAAGGAGGCGCGCTACGACAAGTGCCTGGAGATATCCCGCAAGGCCTTCAATGGTGGGCAGAGACTGGCCTACTTTTAATGCCCCAACTGTAACCTCTCTCTTCCGTCACAGTGGCTCGCAGCTGCAACAGCCTGGTCTGGCGCTTCAACACCATCTTCCTGGTGTGCCAGGTCCATGCCCTGCTCAATCGCTTCGAGCGGCTCAAGGAGTCCCTGGCCAAGGCCAGCCAGTTGGCTCAGGATCTGCGGGCCCTGCACCTGGTGGCCTTCATAAGCATCTGCATCAATGTCAACAACTACGATCTGGCCATGCGGAGAATGCGCCAGTCGGAGCCGCAAGTGCGTAGGTCCCGCAACAGGAGCACAGGCACTACACCGGCGCTCTCCTCGACATCGGGCTTGAGTCTTAGTGGGGGGAGTAGGTTGGTAATGTAAAGAGGGTTCACCTGGTGTGTCCAGTTGCCCTTAGGAGGTCCTTCAGCCAAACCTTTTCCAAGACAAGGGTCGGTGGAAGGGCCCAGGGGCAGTTGGACAAGAGGTGAAACGATTCCGATTTTTACCTGCTGAACTTATAGAAAAGTGTTTTTTTTTTTTTATTAATAATATTAAGACTGTACCGCTCGCTGAACTGCTGATTCTTTTAATGAAAATTCTCTCAAGTTTGCATTTACCAAGTGGCTTGGCAAGTTCTTAACTTCTCCACAAAGCCACTCTCCCAAGTGCACCCAGATGACACTCGCCGGCCAGACTCCTCCACGTGCAAATTGAGTACACCTGGCACTGAACGAGGATAACCTTTTCCACACATGGCTCCCAGGAGAGCAAGCTGGTAAGCTAGTGAGGAAAGTGCTAAAACGATGGGCAAGACTACAGCTACAGCTGGACTCTGGAGCAGAGACCAAGTCCTTCATATAAATAAGGAACTGTTATGATTGAAAGAAAACTCTAGAAAAGAATCCTTTGAATAAGAAGCTTCTTCTTTGTTTCAAAAAAATATTAAAACCCGTTGCTTTTCATTGAACCATTGAAATGAATCAAAGACATTATCTCGAGAGCGAGAACTCATGGAAAGTTTTATGTGCACCGCCACTGTGGCTCCTGTCGCGCGCGCAACGACCACCACTGTTCGGTCCTGTGCGAAGCCTCGGCTCCGGGCCGACTGGATGGCCAGGATGGCTGTGCTGTGCTGTGGCTTCGACACGGAGGCTGGGCTCAGTTCGCTTCTGTGTCCCCTTGTGGCAGGTCGTGTGCTTCGTCGGTCTGTCGGCTGCCTCTCGGTTCCGTCGCTCATACGCCCCGTTGGCCAGCTTTCCGTTGGAGATTCGAAAGTGCGGCAAAAGGCGTTGCCGTTGCCTGGCGGAGGTAAGGATTGATTGTGCGATTGTTGTCACCACTCTCTGGACCTGGGAGCGGGTAATTCGCCCCTCTAATCTCTGACCAAATTTATTATTTATCCGCAAGTGTCAAGTGTTGTGCGTATAGGCCCACACTATGCGTCTTGTTTTTGGGCTGCCGAAAGGCATTAACATGAATCTTTCATTTCATTACCCTCTATTTTTGGCCTGGTAAATATGTTATGGCAAAGGACGGGCGAGAACAGATATATCCACTTGGCACATGGCATTTTTATGAGGCGTCTCAAGTGTGTGTATGGCGGAAACTTATCCCAGCTCCCAGCTCCCGGTCTGGTCTGGTCTCTGTCTCAGCTGAAGTTTTTCGAATTTCCCAAGAAATATATATATTCTTTTTGTTTTTTTTTTTTTTGTGTCACAAAGCAAGCAAATAAATAGTAATGTAAACAAAGGGAAGTAAGCAAATAGAGAGAGCTTAAAGAATAATAGAAGTATAATAATTATTAATAAATTCTGGCTGAAATAAGCTGGCTTAAAATGAAAGGAACTGGCAAAGGTTTAAACAATTAGTTGAACGTTTACTTTATTTATTAAATATCTCAAATATCCCCACCCTTCCATATCTAACTTCCGCTTGAATAGTCAACAAAATTGTTCTCAAAAACCATAATATTCAACTCAAGCTAACGATTATCTCTCTAGTATCCTTAATGGCTTCTTGTGCCCTCATGTCTCATACATTTCTAAGGAGGATACGCTTTGGGAATATCATTATCATCATCATTGTGCAAGCGACTGCAAATGCAGTCTGAATGCCTGAATGCCAGCTATCCCATTGTCCTTGGAACGGCCATTCGATAGGCAATGGGAGGGGAAGGGTGGTGTGGTTTAGCCACCCACCAATATCTGCCACATACCTGCACTTCCCCCGCTTCCAGCTCCCATATCCCATATCTTCCACTTCTTTACACACAATTGCCGGGCTCTCTGTCAGCGTTTTGATAATCAGCTGCAATTTGCTGCCACCTAACAATGCAGCAGCATCACCCAGAGTCCCTGCCCGACTGATTGGGCCAAAATGTTGGATGCGAAAAACTGCATAATGCCAAACCAATCAGTCGTGTGTGCGGGGACTGGAAATTGCAGTGGGTAGGGAGTGGAAAATGCTGCTGCTCTTCTTCGGGAAAGCGCAGGAAAGGCAGCCAGGCGTTGGCCGCATCATGGAAAATTCATGACAGGCGCCAAGTGCTGAGTGATTCCTGGCCGCCACCTGTCCGTCTTGGAAAGGAATCTCTGTGTGCATGAATAATGCAGTTCTGCCAAGGAATATTGTATATAGTAGATATCATCAGCTAGGACAATGTCTGGTTGTTGGACCATTATCTGCTCTCCGGCTGTGTAGGTGACTCAGAGAAGACCCCAAGGTGTGCAACAGTTAACAGTCCAACATCTAATTTAATTGCCGCAAGTTGAGCTCCGGGCTTAAGGTCAACGCTTCTCGTTTTTTTTTTTTTTTTCGTTCTTGGTCTACGAGCTATGCTCCTCGGCTTTGCAGCACCGACAACATGGGGGAGCATTAACCTCCTGATGGCCAAGGGGGGGCCATGGCGCTAAGGGGATTTGCCACCAAAAGCATCGTAAAACGCTGCGTATCAAATTATCGTTAGATTTATTGCCAGCCAGCAAGGCAGTTGAATGTCTTTTTATGGGTTCAAAAGTAAAGGCGAAAGTTGGCCCAAAACAAGTGTCACAAGTGCACAAATAGCATTTGGATTATACGATTTATTTTAAGGCCAAGCCAAGTTGGGGTATTAGTAAATTAAACTTAAAGAGAGAAATTTAAGTAATAGCAACTCCATTTCCTAGGACTTTTGCTTACGAAATAACATACCTTGAGGTATTGCTGAAAGGTCCTGGAAAAATATGAGAAATATTGTGTTGTGTGTTGCTTTTCCCTCTTCAGCCTTGCCCCACCGAAAAGTTTCATGTTTCTTCCACAACAAATTTTCCTGTTGCTACTTGTTGGTAACCATTAATTTATGATGATTGCGCGAAGAAAACTTAGGACCGCCAGGGCAAACTTTTCACTGGTTTTCCCTTTTATCTATGTACATAGGACCCTGTTGCGGTTTCTCTGGGTTTCCTTACGAATTAACACATTTTGGTGATTTTTGCTAAATCAATGCGCGTTGAAAGTCTTCTCGGGGGGTGTTACTCCCATCAGGAAAATGTTATTAAATTCATTTTGGTGTGAAAACTGGAAGGGAAGTGGGTAAGATAGGTGTTCATTTTGGAGTAAAAACTAGAAGAGACTAGAATAGAGTACTTCACAGCTTGAATAAGTCATAGAGCAAAGAAAACGTATGGCTTTACTCATTTTATTTGTTTTATTTTTCCTCCGTTTCAAGTATTCCCCCAAGAATTCTCACTCGTTTTGGTTAAACTAACGTGCCAAGTGCCACACGACCTTAAAAGCTGACCCAAAAATAACTAACACATGCTTGTGTCTGCAGTTAAAATTGTATCTATATCGGTTGCCTGAAGTTTCCCCTTAAAACCTCCTTAAAACCCCCTTAAAACCCCTTTAGAACTCTCTTTAAACCCCCTCAGAAACCCCCATTTGAAAGTGCAGAGGCATCTGTGTGAAAACATCCAGATAATGCAAAGCAAAACAATGCAAACAGCCCGGCTTGGGGGCGTTGTCGTGTGCTGCCCGAACTTTGGGGACAATGGGGACACTGGGTGGAGGCAGAGGGTGCCAGTATCCCAGGCAGACAGCTCTCTTAGCACTTGAGACGTTGTCAGACAGACAGCTTAAGCTATACTATTAGTTAAATCTCAAAAGAAAAAAATAGCAGGCAGGCAAAGGATGTGCCTGCTATCAAAGAAATATTTATTTTGTATAATATATTCATGGGAATTTTAGAGGCTTCCTGTCAGCCGAGACTCGGTGTACTTTATGTACAGTAAAACTATGGTTTTTATTGTCCCCTGTAGCACGTGCCTCCTGAGTTATGGCTAAAGCATCTTCTTTTGGCCCAAAACTGTGTCGCTTCGAATTCATATTTCTCTGGCCAAACTGACGCATTATTCACTAGAGTCGTCCTAGTTTTGCTACCAAAAACACCAAGCCGAAAACTTTGCCAAGTTAGCAATGCAGCTGCAGCTTACTGCCAAAATCATAGCTGGATTTGTCTAATTAAAATTTGGCCCGAACAGTGGTACAAGTTTTAGTGGGGAATGAATATTTGACAATAATTTTTGTATATCAAGAGGGAAATTTACATTTCTAAACAGCAATTAGAACTTTAAGACTTAAAATCTTGAATTTATATAACATATGTTGGGAATTATTTTTTATGGGTGATCCATAAATAAAGTTTATGCTTTCCTTATTAAAAATGTGGTTTTTTGAAGCTTGATTTTATTTATAATATTTTTAACGGAAATTCCATTGAAGATCTTTGTAAGAAAATTACATTTGAATTAAATTTATAAGCTTTTGTGTTCTGTTAATATATTTTATAAATATTATCTCACTTCTAGCGATATAGAACTACTGTGCCACATTGTCCCTTATCCCCGTCACTGTCATCAGAGCCATCCGCCCGCACCCGCTGGCAAGTTAGTGGTCAGTTATGATAAGCTGGCATGGCCAATGGCCCTGCAAGGGGCATAAATGTAATTTGGAATCTCTGGCTACACAAGCGAATGTCGATTAGCAGGGATGACAATGTGGCTAAGTCCGCAGATAATGCAGGATCCTGGGATCCAACAATAATAAATGTTGCATCTGTTTCTGAATAACAAAACTATATCTCCAAGTGTTTTTATTACCAATTAAACTTTCAGTTATTATATCTATTTATATTTATTTATACCTATTTACAGTTAGTTATATTTAGGAATTTATTATTATTCATATTTATTTATATTCATTTACTAATTTTTATTTCCTTGCTGGGTATTATAATTTCAGTCAGAAGTTTGCAGTGAAGGAGACATTTTCGACCCTATAAAGAATATATATTCTTGATCAGCATCAACAGCCGAGTCGATCTAGCTTACCGTATGTCCGTCTGTCTGTTTCTACGCAAACTAGTTTCTTTATAAAGTCAAAGCAGCATCTCTAGGAGAAGGGCTAAAGGAAAATACCACATTATTCGTAGAGAAATCTTGAGCTTCGATTCCGATACCGATTCTCATCGGATTAGGCTTAGCTATAGTATATCCGGCTGCAATCCGGCTCACCTTGTTTGGCCAGGAAAAGGAACTGGCACGCATTATGGCCTTCAGCTTTGACGCTTGACTTGCTTTTGACGTCTCCCGGACGTTCTCACTCCTCCCCCTGTGTGTTTTCCGGGTAAACCGAGACTGCTTTTCTCCACTGACCTTGTCCGGAACAGCCGGTTGTTGGCAAGTGCCGGGCTTCTGGGTAACTGGCAACAATGTCCTGGCATCGGGCTTGACAGTTAGTCAGTGTCAGGCTCTGATTTTTCTCGGCCCCAGTCCTCAGATCCTTTGATTTATAGGCCCCTTTGCATATGAAGCCGCCACGCAAGGACACACAGTCACGTACATAGGTTTCGGGCGGACGTAATCGAAGGTTGTGCGGGCCGGGCCAAAAACCAACTCCAGATAGGCCAGACAGTCAGGCATCTGAGCCCCTATTTATGGCGCCGCACACTGGCCAAATAATCTTGTTTCCAAAATTATTCAAAATATAATTAAGACACAATTTTGGCTTGAGGGAAAGTCTGGAGACTGTGGGATTTTAATAAACAAGGCTAAGACTTCAACTTTATTTTATATTTTTCACAGCTAAGATCTGCAATTAGTCCAGCCAAAGGCCAACTCGTTTGCCAAAGTGGTAAAGAGCGTAATTTTCACGCTGACAGAATTTTCCCCATATTTTCTTTATAGCCCGACAGCCGGAACGGGGGTACTGACGTCAAAGAGCTCCTCACGATGTTCAGATACAGACGGCTAAGAGACCATGAAGCGGCCGTAAAATTAAAGTCCCACTGGACTGTCCGAGTTAAAACCGTTGAAACTAATTGATGAGGCCATTAGGTCAAGGAGCAGTCAGTGCATAAAGATGAAAAAATTAATTAAAAATCAAAAGTAAGGGTATTCGAAGGGAGAGTGATGGCGGTGAAGGGAAAAACTCTGACTCATGTCAAAGGGGATGCAGCCAAGGCTCTTTGTCAGCCTGATAAATGACATGTTATTGAGTGACGTTGAGCTGTTCCAGAACAAGACTGGAGGAGGCCCACCCACTTGGGGGAAACGGAAACTGAAAGTCGCAAACTTGAGTTGGAAACTCAGAAAATCCCAGCTTCAAAGTAAACACTCTCCTGTGTTTACCCTGTAAATCGGTTATTAAAACTCACCAACAAATCATATTAAACGATGATGAAATTTAAGTTGTAGCTTTCAGCTGTGTGTGTTCTGTGTGGTTTTTGGGAAATTTATGGGGAAATTGTGTGGAAATGGTAACCAATTCGAGGCCGCACTTCTGCCCATTTTTCATTCCTTTCGCAGGCAGCAGAGCGTCAAATCCTTGAGGCTGGCCCTCCTTTTTCTCGGATGTGTTAAACCTTTTCTTTTCTCTGAATTTGTGATGCCTTTTAACTTTTTTCCCCCCAAGACAGAAAACTAAAATACCACAAAAAAAAATATAGAAAATGTAAGAAAACACAGACTTTTGTCTGGTTTTTCGCAATTTATGCGAAGCCTCATTTCTTGTCCTCGCATAAATCTAAATAAAATAGAAAAACGATGAGAGGGTCACAGGGTTTTAAAGAAGAAAAAACGGGAAAATCATGAGGTTGAACTATGGCGGTTTAAAAGTAAATAAATTATTTGTTTTTAGGGAGAAAACCTGGTAGGTTTAGTGATTGATGGAAACATCAGCAGGAAAACAGTCAGGTGAAGTGCATGCCACAGGTGACTGGGGTTCAGCCACAAGGTGTCTCTGCAACGAGACCCCCTGGACACAATCTGTCAGCTGCTAAATGCTAAAAAATAAAAATTGATTTGATTTATTATTAAAAATGCAATTAAAATAGCTCAAAATATAAAGCATTAGTGACTTGTAAATTGATTTAAGCAGATCTTTCTCGCAGGACATATCCTTTGCAACTGTCCTCGTTTGATTGCTTTCAAGATAAATAACACTTTCTACCACTTTAATGACAATTAATTATTTAATTAATTTTCCAACATTACGCCATTTATTGATTCTTCTCCCTCGTCCTGTGCGTTGGGTGCGAGAAGGGAATAAGCAAAGGCAACATTTTAGCCAAAAGATAAAGGCTTTTGAGGACATGCTTGAGTTCCATATACATTAAATATATTTTCAAAATATTATTTTTTATTAAATATATTTTAAAAAATATCATTTTTATCTCCTCCAATTCCCGGGCTGTATGTCGAATTCACAGAGATTGTGGCTGCTTCCGCCAGGATGGTCAGAGGCTGCTTTTCCAACAATTCACTGCCATGCAAGTCCAGCGAAAAAAATAATATATACACACATATATATATTTGTACATGCAACATCGGGCTTTTGGGGGCTGACCTAGATATAACTTTCCGGCGGAAAATGCCAGGCCAGGTGGCGAGCTGCCCTTAAATGCGGAAATCCAACTGGGATTTAATGCATTTAAATGGAAAGTAATGGAAATTGAAATTTAATATGCCACTCTGATTTTCCATGGAACATACATTCTCAAATTATTTAATGACAAATGATAGAGCAGAGGAATAACCATGCATTTACCCATTTTTTCCCCCATTTCATCTGGCATAATTATCATTTAGCAAACAATGCCTATGCATTCCCGCTCAACTCGTTAATCACTGCAAAATGTGGGCCATGAACGCCGTATAGATAACCCAGTCCACTCGAAGAAGGGGATATGTGTGTCGATTCCGCGACCTCCCGGCTGGAACTTAATTAAAGAGAGCAGGCGTGGGACCCACTTGGAGGGAGGTTGCCTTATTCCCCGCCTCTTCGGAGCCGCCGGAAATGCCGCCTCTTTTTTTACGCTTCCGCTTCGGCGCCCCCAAAAGGGACGCCAGCTGAAAGCCACTGAAGAGCAAGGTCAGAGCTCGGAAAAGTTAAATGAAAAGCGAGGGAAAACTAAACAAATAAAATGACATAAAACTGCGAAAGAGTCGCTGGGCCGGGGGCTGCACTTTCCTTCGCCAAAATGATGTCAACAGAGGCAAGAACAACTAAATCTCTGAAAATCTGCATTAAAATGTGTCACAAAATGACACACAACTAAGGTTAAATGGGGAGCCGCCAGGACTGGGCGAGGGACATCAACGAGCAGCTGCAAATTTAAATGCAAATTTTTTCGGTCAGTCGGACACGTACGCAGCCAAAGATTACAATTTTTGTATATTGTATATCCAAGGCTGTGGGGTTTAAAGGGTATATATATACTGCGATGGCACAAAATAAATATATAAAAATACAAAAAAACAAAAAAATATATACAAAATGGGTACGAATCTTTGTGATAATGAATACAAACTTGTTGTGTTAGTTTTTATAAGGTTTACAAATCTGCACATTCAATTTGCCAAGTTTTTGACAATTTTAAAAATGTAACCCCCTTTTTTTTTGCTAATAAAAAATTTAGATTCTATTAGAATTACTCCACTGTTTCCTTGTTCTTTAAAAACTTAATCTACAATTTTATTAAATTTAAAAAATTTTAGTAAAATTGGTTTCTTACGCAAATGGTTCGGCGTTTAACCCTCTAAGACCCAAGAGTGCCTCAAGGCACTTATTATATAATTTGTATTATCTAAAAAACGAGGAGCCTTTTAAATTTTTTAATTACACT
>VNKB01017264.1:0-11187 GCA_008042735.1 Drosophila leontia | reverse complement strand
CATGCCCACAAATGCACCTTTTTATGGGGTATCAAAGTGAAAAAATCAATTTTTGTGATGAAAAAAAAAACGAAATAAAGTTAAACTTTGAATGCTTATATTTTCTACAAAAAAAATTGTGAAAATTAGTTTGTTTACAGATTCGGAATCCTTGGAAAATTCTCTGTCGGTTTTGTATTTAAAACGTTTCAATATGGTTGTTTTGTAATTGTTTGAGAGGAACTACTGTGCGCCGGCAGGCTCCATGAAAAATGTGTCTAAGTGAAACGTCTGTTGATCTTAGAGCACCCTTTCCCCCCGCCTTAGCAGGACTTACTCGTGCGCCAACTGATTAAAGTTAATATGCACTCATATTGGATTATGAGTGCTGTCAAATGGGCTCGTGTGTTGCTGTGTATCTGTGTATCTTTAGATACAAAGTAAGGCACTCAAGTTGAAAGCTAAAGGCATAGACCGAGTTGAGGTTAATGTCGAAGCGCGTTCACTGGATACGCGCTACTTTTGGCGCCCAAATAGGCCTTCTTCGAGTTTGAGTTCGAGCCAACAATCCAGCCAAGGCCACGCCCCTACACACCCGAACACCACCCTCCCTTACCTATGCCATTCATCATTGTGCGGCGTACATCAAACGGGAGAAAGGAGATGGGAGAGCGGATGGCATGCGACAGAAATACGCATAAATAAGTATGGACATAAATTATACACACGCTCGTTTATATACATATATGTTCATATATGTATATATATGTTTCTATATACAGATTATATATGTGCCTTGTCTGCTGTGCGTGTATGTGTTATGCCCTTTTAAGTCTTTCAAGGCAACACATTTTTGTGTCACATTTTAAAAGCCGCCACAGAGATTCATAGAAGAAATTAACGTGTGTTGTAAGGATTAAAATGCAATTTGCACGCACATCAAACATTTCTTTAATCAAAAATACATTTTGATTTGTATTTTTCGATGTAAACTGGGGCCCAGTTAAATATTTATTAAGTCTCAAAACGTTGTGTTTGGTTTGCTTGAAATTTTCACAAACAAAGAGAGAGATTGAAGGGAATTTAATATTATTAATACCTCTGGATTCATATATTTTTTTAAATTAATTGTTAATATTTATTTGGTCTGTTAAATATGTCAAAAAGTTTCTTATCAAGGCTTCTTGAAATGCTAATGAGTGGCTTTGTCTAGGGCTTTAAAGGCCTGAAACTCTCATTGGAAATATGACTTTGCCTTGGCTTCCAGCGGCAAAGTCTGGCCTGGCTGGGGGCTTGGCAAATATGTTGGCTTCCTGCCTCGAAGGATCAAAATTTGATATTGGCCTGGCAGAGAACTCAGGGAGGAGGTTGGTAGAGCCGGGATCCATCCGCAACATGGCAATAAAGTAATTATTGATGCGGCCAAAGGAGCTGCTGCTGGCTGGCTGGCTGGCTGGCAAAAGTTTCTGCCATTCGTTTTTGACTTCTAATTGCGGCACAAAAGATGGCAATAAGCCGGCTCTGGACTCCCGGAATGCAGCTGGCGTTTGTTTGGCCAACACTCAGAGAGTGCAGGGTTCCAAAATGAAAATCCCCCAGCGATTGTGCTTGGCTTTTATTTGCATACTATATTGCGCATACGACGGGTGGGCAAAGGCTAAGGCTAGAGGAGCACCCCGGGACGAGTCCAGTGATTAGTCAGCGCTCGTTTAGGCCAAGTACTCCAAGGTTGCCGAGTCCTAGTGGCAAGGCCATTTAGTTGGCCTTGGGCTGTGGGGGCCTTGTTAGCCTTGACCTCGCTGGCGTTTGGGAGTTGCGGTCGAAATTGGAGTGGAAGTTGAAGTTATGGTTAAGGTTGCTGTTGGCCTTTGCCCTTATGGCCTGGACAGTGGTTAAGGAACCACTGAAACTGAAGGGATTTTTGTTTAATTAATATAAAGGAATTAAAAAGTATTAATTAATATTTATATATACTTTTTAAATACAAATAAACTGTTGCTGCTTAACAGAATTCCCTCACCTCTTGGCTTGATTTTTTCGGGTTTTAGGACTCGTTCGACACTGTGCAAGCTTGCTGGCTGACTCACCTGGCACACACTCTCCACAACACACACAGGAAGGCTGAGCTTATTATGGTTGCTTGTACACCTTAATGAGACGGCATAAATCAGCGACAGGAGCACGCACACACACCTCCTCTCCCTTGGCGGCCTGCATAACTGTGAAATGTTAACAAAATACTATTTGATCGCGTGCTCCACGGACTCGTATTCGGAGTCGGGAGTCGGGAGGCGGAGGTAATCTCCATATTGAATTGCCTTTAATATTTTAGCGCGAGTGCAGCGCACACGGGGCGTATACGTGATGCGGATGATATTCGGAGAAATGCAAAACTATTTGCATAGTTCAGTGGCATTTTGTTTATGGCCAAACTCTAGGCTAGGATCGGGACTCGGGACTCGGGACTCGGGGCTCCTCTGCTCCCCACGGACTCGATTCCGTTTCGTTGTTAAATTTATGGCATTCATTTTGTGATCAATCGCTTGTCAAACAAAACGGCAAATGGCAAATGGCAAATGGCAGCGACTGAAATGGGAATTTGCGGTCGAAAAATTGAAGAGCCTGGCTGCACAATATTATTGGGAGAGAAAGCGTTTAAATTGCAAAATATGTGTGTGGCCGTAAACATTTCTATACATTTATTTATCTTTCATGTGAGAGCTTTCCTGTATATTTTTTTTTTTTTGCTTTTTGTATGACTGTAAAAACTGCGGCTAATTGCAAACATTTTTTTTCTCCCCAGGTCACAGAGATTTCCATAAAGCGTTTGTGTGTGTGTGTGTAATTTATGTTTGTTTATATGCATATGAGTACGGACACCCACACAGCACCTTTTAATAAACTCGACAGAGCCAGAAATGTTAGATAAGCATAAAGCACACACACAGAACCAACACGAACCGGAATTATGTTTAATTTGAAGAAGGGTTTTGCTTTTTTGCCAGCAAGCATTCCTCCTCGACTAATTCAATATGCCAAGACATTCTGTCTGGCAAACTACAAATGCAAATTGCGAATTTAATACGCCAGACTAAAATAATAATAATAATCAGGCGGTAATCCTGGACCTGGATCGGGTTCTGTGCATACTATTTGCGCAATTAAATGGAATTCCAGCAGCCATCTCTCTTCTTCTCTGCTGGCAGCAGCTGCCGAATGTAATTCATTAAATTAATGAAATTGCACTGCACACAAGAGAGGAGAAGAGATGGGTGGAAAGAGCTAGAGCCAGAGCCAGAACCAGAGCCAAGTCAAGCCAAGATGCTGAGCAACTGCTGAGCTCCAACTGCATTGTTTGCCTTGAGCTTTGAGTGCTTAGTGTCAAGGCAAAGGACCGCCATTCAGGCGTCCATTCAGCCATCCAGATAGCCAGATATACAGATATACAGATATCAAAGTGTCCAACTCTCCACACTCTGCACTCTTCGCACATGAAGAAAATAGTGAAAGAGTGGTCGAGTTTTTCTATTAGCGCAGAAACTTTTCACAGAACCTTTGAAAATGAAATGTTATTTAGTTATTTTCACATTTTATTTAGTTCATGCTAAATCAAGCCACAAGGCACTGCAGCCACAACTGAAGTAGTAGTGAAGATGCAACCGCAAATAATATCCTGGCCAGGCCTTTGCCTAAATCAACTTGGCATATGATTTAATTATACAGAGTCACTTGAGGCAACACGTTTCGTTATTTTTTGTGGTTAGTTTTAGTCAGAAGATCGAGTAGAGCAGTGCTTGGATTGAAAAGGTATGGAAAAAAATCAAAACAACGAGAATTGAAGGCAGCGAGTAATAACAATAGGGATGAGTAGCAACGAGAGCCGGAAAACAAAGAGTAAGTGAAACGAGTATTTAATAGGGAATATAGAAGTTATATGTATTTTATACATTTTTAACTTGGAAACATTTAAGTTATTTCAACGAGGTTAAAAACAAACAGACGAGTAAGTACGGCGAGTAATGAGGGTTGGGTTGAGAGCCAGCGAGTACAGGAATGCGACGAGTTACCCTAACGAATCTGTAATGGCAACGATGTATTTGTGTTGTTCTTAATAATTTATATAAAACTAAATAAATCAATTTAATAAAAATACTCTCGAGTAATCATTTAAATTGGTAAAATATATAAAGATTTTCTTTGACTTTGTATTAATTTAAGAAATAATAATATATAATAATACCTCCTATTATTTATTTAAATTTGCAAATATTTGTATAGACTCTTTCTTCGACTTTATATTCTTTTAAGCAATCGTTTTTAATAATTTAATTAACAATAATACTTCCTTGTATTTATTAAAATTACTAAATATTTTATAGACTTTTTTTCTGTGCAATCTCCATCGCTTGTGCATCCTTGTAAACCCACATTGGCTTTCAATTGGATTTCGATGTATTTGCTTTGACACTTGCCCTATATCTTGTGGGCCCGCTAACCATCCACGCAACTAGTTGCGCCTCCCCAAGACCAACGCAATTCCCAAGCCCAAATATTGTATTACAGGTGTTTAACAGCGAACAATAAAAACGCTGCCGAGCATAAACACTGGATCGGCGGAGGCAGCAGCATCTGCGAATGGCAGGCCATAAAAATGCTGCCCAAGGCAAGGTGCTGGTGCAGGTGGAGATGGTGGAAACCAAGAGCCAGGAGCGAAACACGGAAGCTCATGGCAGGGAAACATATTTAAATAAATTCCAATTCGCACACACAAACACACGTGGGACGGGTCTAACACCCGTAAGCAGAGCCAATAAATAATGTTTGCCGGCAACAACAAAAAAGAAAAATAAAGTAAGAGGAAGGGGAACAAACAAAAAAATAACTGAGCAAAAGAAGCAGGAAAACTTGCAGATACAATTCCATTCAAGACCGCCTCCTCGCCTGTGTGTACCTGTGTGTACCTACCTGTCTATCTGCATTTGTATACATTTTTATTGCCAACAATTTCGTTTTGATAGTTGCAGGAGCAATGGCAGGGGCAGTGGCGGGAAAATGGCAGCGCCAGCGATCCCGCACAAAACTCAAACAAAATGGCGTTGAAAAAACAAATGGCGTCATTTACAGAAGGATGTGGAAGGACTCAGTCGCTGGATGTGTGTGTGTGTGAGTGGGAGTGTGAGTGTGTGAAGCGTGAAAACTGCAACAGCAACAGCGCGTGTTTGCTCATAATTCGGTTATGTGTGAGTGCACCCAACGCCCCGCCCCACCTCATCCCACCCCCTCCACCGAGCTCACAACTGCTTGCCGAGCATATTGAGTTCTGGTGAATAACGAATGCAATTTATTTGATTGACTGTTTGATTGAATGAAACGGCAGCAGCAACGAGTCCGACCAGAACAAACGGAATGCGGCAACTGCAGTTTTGTAGTGAGAACAGGGCATCCTGCGGCCCAAGGATCTGCACACTGGGAGAAGAGGGGTAAGAGTGAGGTTCATTAATCTCAATTTGTGGTAAATATAGATTTGTTTAGGGACTATTATTGATTTTTTTTTGAAGCTAATATTATATATTAAATCTGCTGTTTCTTTAAATGTAAATACCTACCCGAAATATTTTCAAAAAACTAACCAACATCCCTTTACCCATTCTCCCCGTGTTGCTCGCTGCTCGTGCGAGTAACTGACATCAATTCAATGGAAGCCTTTTGTTTTTATTAGGGTTTTTGCACGAAGGGATTACAACAAATTGAAACATGAAAGTAAAGTGCGCTCCACTAATTTATGAAAAGTTGTTAAACATCCAGGGGAAGTGGAAGCTCCGAAGTCGATACAAACTCTTGGAGAAAGTATAGCTAAAGGCGGCTTCGATGGAAACTTCAAGGACCCATCACAAATCAATTTCCATAAGCAGGAGGAGTACTACCTCTCCCTCCTCCTCCCGAAAAAAAACTTTTCGCTAATCGCTCATTTGATTACCGAAGTAGTTCGCCCCAAGTTCGTAATTGAGGTATTTTCCCTTGCAGTTATTTATCTTCATTATCGCTTAATACTCGCCAGAACTTGGGCACAAAGAAAAAAAACGAAGAAAGAAAAAAAACGGTGGCCAGTAATTAGAGTTGCCCGTGGATCCCAGGATTCTGGGATTCCGTTCAGTGTATTTGTTCAAGTTGTAAGTGCTGCCCAAGTCCACTTCTAGTTCTTTTTTTTTTTTTTTTGCTCACAAGTTTTGCNTTTTTTTTTTTTTTTTGCTCACAAGTTTTGCGCTGTTTTTTATGGCGTCGCCGGGTGGACACAAATCACGGCCAGCAGACAACCAACGGCCATCAACGTCACGGGCGACAATCAGGGAACACACGCCAGGAAGGAGGAGGAGCAGGAGGAGGAGGGAGTCTGGAAGAGAGCGTGCCTAGTAAGTAGTAATCAAAGCATGTCGACAAAGGAAAGTCCAGACAAAGTTGAAAAGTTATTAAAGTTAAACCAAACACGATTGGAATACCAACTAGTAAGAAGGCAGCACGAGCAGGGATCGGGGAGCAGTCATGAAATTTTAAACTTTGCCGTTTTAGGTTTTAGAATTTCCCAAAATCTAAAACTAGAAACCCTGAACTACTAGCTTAAATCATAGAAATCAGAAATCTACAACTCTTTTGCTAGATTAAACCAACTCCAAGTAGTGTCTCCCTTTCCTTTAACTTGACCCTTAAGCCAGTGTCATAGGGTCTTAAGTCAGCGGACTGAAAGGAACTATGAATGACCTTAAAGGGGAAGGAAGTTAGAGTGGGTGTGGCAGTGGGTTGTTGTGCCTAATGAACTGTGTGTGCCTGGCTGAACTTTAAAGTGCCCTCCATTGGGTCAACTCGTATGTATCGGCCAGAGACCCATCTACACAATAATTGGCTGGACATTAAGCCGAGGACGAACCTTTCTGGGTCTCAATTTCGTTTTATTGCATTACGTATACGCCATATTAATTTCGGATCATGAAATCAACAATAAAGAGGGAGGACTTGACGCTGGTCAAGGAAAACAAAACAAAAACTAGCAAGGCCTACAACTTTTTCACAAACTTCTATGCAAATCCTGAGAATTTACTTAACAAAGGCCGCAAATATATATTTTCTCGGTCAGATCTTCTTGGGAAAAATAATCTCCATTAACTGGTTATCAAGAGTCCAATTTTTTGGGGTTTATTTTCTGAGAAATTCCGAGTGTATTAACGTGACCCTGCCTCCGGAATTACTTCCACTCAATAGCAATGTCCCGAATTTCCCCAAAGAGAGCAAACAATTTTATCTTATTTGCCTCTGCACATATGCCCGGGGACTTATCCAGCTGTCTCAGGGCCCGGCATGTGTGTGTCCCCGGCCTGTGGCAACTCCTAAACAACAATTTTATTCCCATTTTTGGCCATCTCCCTGGCTCCGCCTTTGGTTTTAGCTTTTGATTGGGCTAAAATTTTAATGGCACTGCAACGGACACAGGCTACAGGCACTGAGAGAAAAGTAACTCTTGGTTTAATTCCATTCAAAAGAGTTTTTATTGTATATATAGCAGGTTTTCAGATAATGCTAGACACCGATTTTTCTCCGTTTACCAAAAGGCTAGTGAGCTTGGTCCACTGCCTGGACAAATGTGGCAAAAATTGTGGCAGGCCAAAACGAATAATTTTTGTTTTTGTTTCCCCTGGCTAGATGCTTTTTCCTGATTCTCCAGCTACAGTTTGTGTTTGTTTCTGTTTTTTTTTTTTTTTTTTTTTTTTTTTTTGTGGTTGTTGCTGTCAAACTCTGTTGCAATTCGAGGAGCCAACAAAGTTGGCCATCTCTGGCAACCGGCGCCACATAAGGCAACGATGTTACCCACTTCAACAAGACCCTCTGAGGTCAACAAATGTAATATTGTCTAGGGCTTAGCTGCTGCTGCTGTTGCTCACAATTTTTGTTGACGTTGCGCTAAACAGCGGAAAAAAAGTTACTTTTCGACTTTGGCGCCTCAGAGTTGAAAGTTTTCCCTCATCTTCCGCCGCGTTGCACTCGCAGTTGGAGCCCGCAAAAGTATGCCACAGATATAAGCGAGTGGAAATGCTAGAGTATGTGTGTGTACGACTAAGTGTATGAGTGTGTTGGCGGGTGTGCAAGTGTTCAAGTGTTCCAGTGTGTAAGTGAAACTGGTGTAGTAGTAGTAGCAGTAGCAGTGTGGCAGTAGTAGCTGCTACTGATGTCTGCTGGCATTGAATTGACGCTCACGATTATTTACGTAAAGTGGATTAGAAAATTTTTATGGTTTCGATAAGCCGCAAATTAATTTCCCTTTTGAGAAAGAGAAAGAGAGAGAGAGACACTGAATTACAAGGGCTGAAAGGATGGCTTGGCTTTGGGCGTGGCTGCCATTCACAGTTAAAGCCAGTGACAGCCGCAGCCTGCAAAGAGCGAAGCCCCAAGGACAGGATTCTGGGACCTTTTTAACCTGCTCTTTGAAGAAAGTTTTTTATTTTTTTTTAATAATTATTAAGTTTTTTTTTTAATTTCTTATATTTTTATATTTATTTATTCAATTTATATCCTTAATTGAAACCTATTTCCTGGTGTAAATTCTTCACCAAAAAATGAAACAAATTAATCTCGAATAAATTATTTAAATAAATCCTTCTTTAAAGGCCCTTCTCTCTCTTAAACTCTGGTGTGGTTTTATGACTGTATTAATATTAACCTGTGTGGCAACAAGTGGTTGAGTTGGTTGAGTCCTTTACTCCTTCCCCAGCATACGCCCCACTTTCCTTGCCGGAAGAATCAAACGGAGTTGGCTTTCGACTTCGGTTGGCTGACGTCAGCGGCTCAACGCACTGAGAACGAGTGAAAAATTGCTGAAAAAGTAGCAATTTCCTTGATTGACGCTCATCAGAGTTGCCGGCGTCCTGGGAGAGAAGCCTTCACATTGGGCTGCTTCACCAACTTCAGCAAACATTTCCGGCGCCATTTCGTTCTCGACACACACAGACCAACACCTACGCCCCATTTAGATATATATATATACATATATATATAAATATATATAGAAGGACTTTTATAAAAATACTTCTGTAAGAAGGTTCTTCACTTTCTGTTCGTCCTTTTGAGTGACTTGGCTGCCTTTGTTTTACTTCAGCTTCGTTTTGCCGCTGCTACATTTTTGTCTTAAATGATTGCCATAAAAAATAAGTGCACATTATTGTTACAGCAGGAGGAACGAGAGGGCTAGATGGAAAGAAAGAGAGGGAGCTGGAGCTGGAGAGAGAGAGTGAGAGAAGATTGAGATGGAGACGCAGGCACTTTACAGTTATCCATACGCGTAGTGTAACAAATGATTTTCACAGCATTTTTGCTTTATGAGCTCTTTTAGAGCACCGCGACCTGCCCCTACCCGCACAGCTCCAGTCGGAGAACTCTTAAGTGATTTACATGGTTACTTTTGCTGCGGAAGTGCAGCAAGGATACAGCAGCTGCTTCCGGCTCGGCGGAGACCCTATGGTAGTGGGACATCAATTAGGGCAATGCATGAAATAGCCTTTAAAATAAAAATAGGGCAGCAAGTAACGATGTACTCGGTCTTTAAAATGAAGGTTTAATTAAATGAAATTAAGAGGAAACTTTTAATTATTTGATTAAAAACAAAAATCCCTAGTTTTAGAGGAATAGCGATGATCCTTGACTGATATATATCATAAATACAAGGCAAAGAAATCAGTCTTAGCCCGAACAAAGTCCTTTGAACATGCACTTGAACCAAACGCAACCTCTGACAACCCAAAAAGAATAAATATATATACATTTTTGGCAAGGAGGTCCTGCTCTCCCCCATCTGGCTTGCCACTTCCCTTATTTATCGCAATTTAATATTCATCCATCCCTCCGTTGATCCTTGGCTATTTTTATACGTGGTCCCTGTTACACTCCTGTTGGGGAAGCGGAAACAAATGGCATTTGTCACTCAGTGACACGTGGCCTGGCACTTGGCAATGATTCCCCCTCCTCCCGGCAGCCACTGAACTGTGGGTTGCAGCAGTGTGGCGGAAAAAACAAGGGCATAAATAGAAGCGGGTAAATTGATTGGACCACCACCAAGCGGCCTTAAAGCGGGCTCCAGAGCCCTGAATCCCGAATCTCCGGGTGCACAATCGCACAAAGGCGACGGGTCCTCGGGTGTGATGAGCCTTTGGCTTTTGTCAAGTGCACCTACCAGTTTTTTTTGGTCATTCAGCAGTCAATCAGCCAGTCAGTCAGTCAATCGCCTGGCAACGGCTTTTTACCCGGTGACTGTGCCTGTTTTCAGGTGAAATGCCATTCGCTGGGCTCTCCCTCCTCATAACTGACAGCCTGCCTGTGTGAGACAACGCTGCGTATACGCAATGTGACATGGCTGGTTAATGTTAATCATACGCAGAGGTGGCTATGCTATACTACATAAATAATCATTTTAAAGACAAGAAAACTCACAACTTTTAAAGACCCAAAAACACAAGCAGAAGGAGAGGGGAAAAGCAAAGGAACTGACAAATAAATATGCTGAAATAAATCAATATACATAAGCAAATCGAATTAAAATCATAAATGAAAATCAAATTTGCAATCACTTTATTTTTTCCTCCATTTCCTTTTCCCTTGCCAATGTGCCCGAGGCTGCCGCAGGTTGGGTTTTGTGTGTCTGTGTATGTGTAAGCTATAAATTAATTAAAAACAATAAAGTAAACAAAGAGCAAACAACATTTTTCGAAATGTTTTGAGTTTATTCTTTGCTGTTTTGAAGTTACTTAGTTTGCATAATGGTCGACGAACGAGTGCAATCGATATATGATAATAAGGCTGAGACTTTCGGGGTTATTTTATAAATATACTAGTAAGCCAGGCGAACTCCGTTACGCCACCTTCGGCAAATTATCCGTTTAATTGAAGTGTTCTTTGGTAAACCACATTTTTTGTGATGTATTGTGGTTAATGGAATTATCTAGGGACCAAATAGCCCCTGGGATGTTAAAATCACCAAGAACTACTAACTAAGTGGTCCCTATCCGAAAGTCTTTTAGAGACCAACTGAATAGCGGAAAGATGGTTTCAATAAATAGGAAGTTCCGACAATGGAGGAAAGATGAAACTTTCTCGTTGGTGGTATTGCCATAAGGGGTTTTTTCAAGGTAAGCTGATTATCCGCCTTACCAATTTCGGACGGTAGTCCGG
>VNKB01017250.1:0-12364 GCA_008042735.1 Drosophila leontia | reverse complement strand
ATGTGCCGTGGAATTTGTAGATTGTTCAATGCTTGCAGATCAGCACGATAATTTTTCCACTCAGTTTGCAGAAGTTGAGGAAGCTCGTCGTCCCAGACCATCTTCAGCTCCCACAGGCTTTGCATGAATATCTTAGCCTTTACCACAACAGGAGCGAATAGTCCTAGTGGATCGAAAATTTGTGACGCCTCTGAGCTCACCACTCGTTTGGTGATGGTTGACGCTTGTCTTTTTTGGGATCGCTCACATAGTTGACCGTATGTAACGGTCTTAGGTCGATAATACTTGAGTTCGTCTGATGGATTCTTTCGCCAGACGATTAATTGATGAAATTGATGATCCGGATGTATCCAGGCGATACATTTTCTCTATATCGGCTGTAAACACGTACTTGTGAGTGCGAAAACGTAGCAAAATTACAAACAGTTCGCTCTGTACGGTGGGTCCAGCATAGAAAATATCATTTAACGACTTGTTGCTGGTGGTCTTGCAGGACGCATCGAACACTACCCGTAGTTTTGTAGTGATGCTTTCGGGTTTCAGCACACAGTGGTGCGGGATAAAGTAGTGATCCGTAGGTATCCTTGTGGGAGGCACTTCTTTCATGTGTCCAAGGCTTTCATACTCGTCCATAAAATCTACGTAACCTTTCCAGACTTCAGGTGATGTTCTGCGCTCTAGTGCCAGGAACCTGTTAGTTGCAGTTTTCTGCGATGCCCCCAAGGCTGATGATTGCTCAGAAAAGGGAAGTTTTACTATGAACCTTCCATCTGCTGCGAATTGGAGATTTCCTAGGAAGTGTCTTTCGCAATGAGCCTCTATTCGTTTTCTCTTCTATTTCTAGGTTTTCCAAAGTCCAAAATTGTTCCAAAAGCGTGTCGATGTGGTCCTCTGAAGTTGGAGTTACGCAAATTGCTGCTTGGTTGTGTTTTGCAGATAATTTTCCGGCGACAATCCAACCAAGTTTAGTATTGTGAAGAACCGGGCCGCATGGCTTTAAGATCATCTGGTTTGGCAGTAATAACGAATAGTAGTGCTCAGCTCCGATAAGCATGTCAATCTTTCCCGGCTTATCAAAGTTTGCATCTGCCAGAGCGATGTTTTGAGGGAGTAATAGATTTGTTGGATCTAGCTGATGAGCCGGTTGATCAGCTAAAATGTGTGGTAACACAAAAGCCTCGACTTGCTGAGTAAAGTCGTTATGCATTGATTTCATTTGCGCATTCACTCTAGCTCGACTAGTCTTTGGATTGCCTCCAATACCTTCGATACGTAATGAAGTGCCGTGGAGTTTTAAGGATAGCTTTGAAGCCATTCATTCAGAGATCAAGTTTATTTGTGATCCTGAATCAAGCAGAGCTCTAAAAGTGGCCACCTGACCATTGCTTGCTTTCACAGATACCTTGATTGTGGCCAGCAGATTGTAACTCTTGTTACTTGCTGCCCCTACAGAAGGTGAATGTGGTTCAGTTTCTGCACCTGATAAAGTTTCAAGATGCAGCAATGTATGGTGTTTCTTATCGCATTTAAAACACAAGCGTCCTCGGCATTCCTTTGCCTTGTGGTCGCTGCTGTTCGGGTATTAGTTTATTACGGAAGTCATCACATTTGTATAGCCAATGATTCCGGTTGCAAAATGGACAGCTTGGTAATTTTCCAGCGCTAGCAGAAGTGCATGTTGGTCCCTTCTGATCCCTTTTTGCTTGTTGACTTATTTTTCCTGTTCCCAGTACGCGAATTCTTTGGTCGAGGAAGTTAAGTATTGTGTCGAGACCATGCAGTTGTCGAGAACCATCCAACGACTGTTCATACAAGGCTCTATTAGCAATATCCAATTTTTGCTTGATGATAGCAATCAATATTGTATCCCAGCTGAATACATTGATTCCTAGTCCCCTTAATGATGCCAGGGACTCGATAGTTGTTATATACAACTCTTTCAATGATTTCGGATCGTCACTATTTGTGTGGTGTTGCAAGAGACGATTAAGAATCGTGTCGGCTACGTGTCGGGGATTGTTGTATTCGTCAACCAATATGCCCCATGCGCTGATGTAGTTTTTTTCTTTTAGATCGATGTGTCTTATCAATCTCTCTGCCTCTCCAGTTACGGTGGTTTTTAGATAGTGGTCTTCGCACAGGTTGGTATTTCAGCTGCTGATGTCCTGGGCCTATGGGCTCAGGCGGTACCGGTACTGGTCTTCGCACAGGTTATTATTCAGCTGCAGATGTCCTGGGGCAGTCGATTGGTTTGTGTTTAGTTGAGCAGGATTGTAGTTTTATTTTGAATTGGTTGATTGTGGTTTTATTTTGGATTGGTTGATGAAATAGGTATCGGAGAGGGTGGTTTTTTTTTCGCAGTATTACAGTATTATTGTGTAGTGTTGTCCTTAAGTCGGAAAAGCACAACCTCCACATCGTAGTAATAATGAATGAATTTTTCATGACTTTGGTCGACTGCTGCTCCTAGATTTCTTCCCGCTATGCACTGCCAATTCCCTCCATGGTGGGTGTTGAAATAACCTCTTATTTCCATTGCGATGTCTTCACTATCTGTAACACCTCTGCCTATAATGTCGAACATCAGCTCAAACGCATCCCATTCCAGGAATGCCGGTAGGTTGCTCCGTTTTACCCCTTGGGGCTTAGGGTAGGACATTGGTATTTTTTTTGGTTAGCACACTTTCACTTTTAGTTCAGCACTTAGCACTTTTTATTCCTTGGGATAATTATATTTCTTTTGCAGGTTCTTTAATCGCTGTCACGGTCGCCATGAAATAAGTTTATTCCGCCATTCAATATTTCCTCCAAAAAGGACAAGACTTGGTATTGTTTTGGGTTTGATAATAATTGGTTTTTATTTTGATTTTATATTGGTGCGGCAATGGTGCCGCTCCAGAGTTTCAGAGTTAGCTAAGGGCAGCTATGATGCCGCTCCAAGGCTCGATGAGTTAGTGATTATACAGAGTTCCTTAAGTTATGAGGTAAGCTAAGTCTCGGAGCTGCGCTGCTCGCAGGCGGCGGCAGAGAGACGGTTGTGTATAAGTATTCTTATGTATAAGGAAATGTACTTATGTACATTGGCTATGCGCTCACAAGTGGAGGCGCGAGGGGGTATGCGCGTGTAGACCATTCGATGCAAATATGCCGACACTAGCACTTTTCAATGCGCAGGCTAAGCCTTAGCGATCGGTTCATATTTCGGCCACTCAATGGTTTGTGACCGGGACTTTGAAATATGTAAACACTGCAACTTTGTGTTACAGTGCGCACCCGTTAAGTTATAATATACAGTGGGTACTCAATATGTGTGCATACTACAAAACACTGCAACAAACTGTTACAGTGTGTACCCTAAGTACTCTGGGTACAGTGGGTATTCAATATGAGTACATACTACAGTTCGGTCCCTGAGATAGTACCCACCCCATGGCATAATTACACGCGTCTGTGCTCAATGTTAATGGTTTAGTGAAATCGGGGTAAGCTAGTATCGGGTCGTTACACAATAGTTTTTTTGACCTAATCTCCCTAGTAGTTTTTGGGCAACGGAAATTTTTGATTGTCTGAATCTAGTCTGGGTTAGGTTTAACTCCTTCTTGTGTAACAATCAAATTCATTTCTAAGGATGTTGCACTTGGCTGGTTGTATTTAGGTTCGCATTTAGTAGTCTATGGACTACGGACTCAATGTCTGTAATATGGCTTTGTAGTGAAGGAGAGTATAAATTATTATTATTCCTTTTGTTACCTTTAATATCCTCCGAATGCCTGTTAAGGCAACGGTAAATAATAAGCTAAGAGTTATTTAATTGTTCTTTATTGATCCTAGACCCGTTAGGGCAAGGATAGAATGAGTTACAATATTTAATTATTATTAATGGATAGCCCAGCTATGGCTGCGGAGTGTATTTCTAAACTAACTTAAGGTCTGATCCGGCCACTGCTTGTAGTCTCCGGCTCGCTGCAGCGCTGCCGCCAAGATGCTTGGTCAGCACTTGGTATCCTGCACTTGATCATGCGCTGCCTGAGTGTTCCCGGCACTGTTGGTAAGGTGCCGGGTCAGCAACTATCCGCTTGCCGACGGACTCCGGGTGCTTGGCACCAGTTTCGCAATTGCGCGTGTTGGCCACCGGATATGGCCTGCAACTTTGCGAATTCCCTTTGTGGGAACTGGGTGTGTTAACTTATATAATGATATCATCAAGGTATACGAGACAAATCTTCCCTACTAAGTCTCCCAAGACATTGTTCGTTACGCGCTGGAGCGTTCTTGAGGCCAAAGGACATCCTCGGGCACTCATTATGTCCGTTTTCGACAGTAAACGCTGCTTTGTTAGCGTCACGTGGGTTCATCTCAATCTGATGACTTAGCAATTGTTGTGAAATATTTGATTTTCCCTATACTGTCTAACATGTCTGCTATATTGGGGATTGGGGGTCTATCTAAGATAGTTTTTTACGGAAATCTATTACCAATCGCCTTTTTTTTTCTGACCTGATGCATCAGTTTTCTTCCTTGAAATTGTGTGTACTCCAGTGGTATTCTTTCCCAGTGTTGTGTTAAGTGTTAACTGTAATGTATATAAGTTAAGTCCTTCCGAAGGACATGAGGGGACCCTCGCCATAGTTTCGGTCTCTATGGCGAGGCTATTGCCACGACTTATACCTATTCATTCTTCGGCGGTGTGAAACAAGATCCCAATAATTCTCGTCCGGCCTCTAGCCCTCGGCCGACGTCGGCGTCGGCAGCGCTGCAGTTCAGCAAGCCTTGCAGTTCTCACCGTGCTCCAGTTGCACGGTGAGCGGTCATCGTGCCGTGCGGGAATGCGGGATCTACTCTTAAGATCAGCAACTCTTCACGGGGGTCGGACTGGTGGTGTGCGCTTCCACCTCGACGATGCCTTTGGTGGAAGTTATTTTTCTCCATGCTATGGATCTGTTAGGATTGAGAATAAAAAATTGTTAGATATCGTTGGCAGCTTCCTTAAATGCTGCTGGCTAAAATCATGAACGTATTTCAGCGAGAGTTTATATCCGGTGGCGGTTACTTTGCTCAGTACATCCGGCATGGACATCACATGAATTTAGTACTTTTGGGTCGGAGTGAATAAAAAAAGAAATAATTTCGGACACGACGTTTTGGTTTTAGTGTCGAATAATAACTGAGATCTCTTTATTAAAAAAGTCATTTTTAAAGGTTTACACTTGACAGTTCTTTGTGTTACAATTGTTTTGTGTTTGTGTACTTAAATGGAATTCTGATTTAGCTTATTATATATGCTTATGTAGTTATTGCGAAACTTATGCTCATTAGACTCATTAGACTTATTCTACCTGCAAGTGATTTCGTTGCGAAATCGGATGCATACCAGAGCTTATTAACGGAAAATTGCTTACTATAGGGAATTTAATTTAGGTTTTGGCTGCGAAACCGGATGCTTACAAGAGTTTATTAACTCATGTCGCGAAATTGTTTATTTGACCTTTATAGGGTCCAATAACTTTTGAACTGTTTGACCAATTGGGTTTATTTGGGTATTATGTACTGAGAATGAAGTGACCCTGTAAATAACTTATGTGTTGTCGAGTAGCTGCTGTAGGACATGTTCCCGATGGGGATGGTCTCGTTATCGTACTGGGGCCAAAGGAGAGATTCTTCTCTTAGGGTTTACTATTTCCCGTGTCAATTTGTTGAGATTAATAAAATAGACTTCTTTCTCGTTCCGAATGTAATTCTTGACTGACTTTATTTAATATTCTTATCTTAGACTACAAAGTGCTTATAAATTGGTTTTGATTAAATGCTGACCTAGCGGAATAAAATGAAAGTGAAATCGGACCGGATGCATGTTGCTATCCGTTTCGGTGCGGCCCGGTTGTTTGTGTTTATTTAGCAACATAGTTGCCGGCCAGCCCTGCTACTCGAGTGGTTGCCGGAGGGGTTTCGGCGGGGGACCGCCAAGGGCTAATGCTGAGGCGGTAACTCATGCTCCTGAGTCCGTTACGACCGTTCCGTTAATGTTTGTCAGGAACAGAGTGCCGTCGTCAACCAACTCCACTACCTCCTGGTCGCATCTCTGGTGATCGCAGAGAGCGTGTCCTTCTTTTAAGAGCCTGGGGATACATCTGGCTTCGTCCAGTCTTCTTAAATTCCTTTCCCGACAAACAGTAGTATTTCCGATGAAGAGGCAGTCCCCCAATACCGCGTAGGTTTCCTGGGAAGCCATCGCCAGCTTGTTGTACTCTAGCACTACTTGTTTGCCCCCCAATCGTGGGGTAGAGAAGCATTAGTTTGTATTTGGTGTCGACGACTTTGGGTAATGCCAACACGTATCATATGCAGGTCCCGTTGATTAGGATAGAGGGTTCCGCGAACTCTACCGCTTCCACCACATTTTGATATGGTAGACTGCGGGTTTCCGCCAGAGGGGTTTCTACCTCTCTTTGGTCCACTTCAGTAGCATCATTGCCTTGTACATTAGAATTGTCGCCGAATGGACTTCTCCATCAATGGAGTTCACCCTTGCCATCATAACGTCAAGCTTCTGCAGCGAGTCGTGCGTTTCGTCAAACAGTCTCGTATTAATTTGTATTTGTTGGTTATTATTTTGGATTATATTTTCTTGCGTTTAAGGATGGTAGTTCTCGTAATGCCATCGGTGGCTTTTTCCGGGTAGTGGCATATTAGCGATGCAACTTTGGCGTCGGTGATCACTCATGTTTCTTCGGTGGTCTTGTCTATTATATTTTGTATTTGCTTTAGGTCCATTATGTGGGCGAGCTTGAATACTCCATTTACACGCTATACCATACCACACCTTCTTGAAGTGGGACGGCCAGCGTATCATATTTAAAGATACATATCTAGAGCAGTCGTGACTTCGATAATCGCCGTACTTAAGAAAGAGAGATGTTATACAATTTGTTTATTTAGTATTTAGCCTTAATGTATGAATGAATTATTTTTTGTTTCATTCTTCTTTTTTTTTTGTATTTAAGGTAAATATATACTTTTGGTGTTTTTTTTTTAATATATTTTTTGTATTGCCTACATTTTTATATTTTTTACTTTAACTTTCATTTGATTTTATTTGATAATTGGCAATAACTTTTATTTTAAAAAGGGACAATAAAAATTGAATTGCAATAACATTTAAACTGAGCGACAACCTTTCGTCTGTTGTTTTTCTCGGGGATTTATGAAACGTTTTCAGCGAGGTGGTCTCTAACTTTTTATGTGAGACTTATGGAAGGTTTTCCTGGTTTAGTCTTGATTGCGACCATTATCTTCTACTTCTTCTGGTTTCAGTGGGGAAGGATTTCGGAAAGGGCTTGCACCCCTTGGCTATCTGAGGCTAATGAAGTTCTTATTTGCACCAGTGTCTGTTAGAAACTGTAGCTTTGCCAAATCTTTCACGCCATACTTATTTGCTGGTTCTGGTTTCATTCATTAATGTTTAAAATCATATTTAAATCGCAAAAATGTAATAATTTAAATTTTTTTATATATATTTCTATCTATTTTTTGTTTACATATTTTCCTGCCAAGTTTTTGTATGGTTTTCAGGCCATACGCTAATTCGACAACTTTAATGTCGCTCAATTTTACAATGGTTTTTATATACTATATAAAAAAATATGCATCACAGTGCAATGTATAAAAAATATGCAACGCACTTGTGAAATATGTTAAATCCGAAGAGCCAAGATACCCAAGGAATAAGACTTGGTATTTTAGTTTTTATATTTTATTTTGGTTTTATTTGGATTTTCAAATTGGAGCAGCTATGGTGCCGCTCCAGAGCTCAAAGAGTCAATGTTCTTACAGTATTCCTTAAGTTAAGTTATAATATATAGTGGGTATTCGATATATGTGCATACTACAGTTGATTCGGCTGCTGTTGTCCTGGGCCTATGAGCTCAGGCGGTGCCGGTTCTGGTCATCGCACAGGCTTCAAACAGGTGGCTAAACAGAACGGGCTCTCCAGAGGTCCCGGGCAGTCCTTAGGGCACTCCTTTTTCAATCTTAGGATTTCGGCTTTTTCTGGAGGAGATTGCTTGGGATTAGTTTTTGCAAGATTTTTAACTGCAGTGTAGGTGGATGTGGGTGTCTCTGTGGTTCTTTGTGGGCTATTTTTTCTGTCGTTCAATACGGTTTTTATATACTCCACTTCGGCATGTAACTTTACCGTGTGGGTCCATTGTACGTTACTTCCGCTATTCAATAGCTTCAGTAATTCGGCATTTCTGGCCTTTAGTTTCTTAACCACTTCACTTCTTTTACCACACATTACACTCTACTCACTGCGTTTGCCTTTTGTTCCATTTGTCCGTTTTCCAGATTTTCAATTCCGTTTTCCAGCCGAAGATTGCAGTAAAAAGTTTGTTGATGTTGTTTCTTTGTGTTCTTTTAATGAATTTATTTATGATTTTCACTTATTGGTTTTCCATGTGAAGAGTTTTTCTTTTTTTTTCATCGAAGTCCCGGTCCGTCCTGTCACGGTCGCCATGTGATATGATAGGGATAACTCGTGAAATGAATAGTCAGGTTTCTTTCCGTATGTAGTTTTAGTTTTTTTATTCAATCTTCAGTTTGGTATTCGGAGCAACCTTTGCTGTCGCTCCGAACTCGCATTTGTCTCTGATCTTATTAATATGTATTTACAGCTAAGGGAGTCTGCCGCTGTTGGCAGCGGAGAGACGGCTATATACATATATTCTTAAGTATATAGCTATGCTCGCTTAGGCTGAGCGAGTTATGATCATTCGTCCTTCCGTGGGGTGGTCCGAAATGGTTTGGGTCGTAGTTCAAATATAGGAGTCAATAAGTTGGTCGAATAATTAATTCAATGAGACTTTTCAATTGGAGCTCTCGTTCTAGACTACCAAATATATTCTTCAGCGGCGACCAAGTTGCCTCCGCTGCCGAGTTGTACATAGATTCTTATATACTAATACATAAATGCTTATACCGAAATACAAAAAGAAATAAATGGTTGTTTACAAAGAATCCAGTCCAAGTGGCTGCTCGTGTCGTATTTCCTGTCTTGGGGGGTCGGGACATCCTGTTGCAGTTTCCGCAAAACATAGCAGGGCATCGACTCAAGTGATCGTTGCCCGGCTTGGTACAATGTTGGGTTGCAACATAATTGCATCCATATGTATGTAGGGAAAACAAAAATAATCCGGCGATAAGAAATGCTGACCTCTCATCTAGCCGCTGCCAATTAATTGTGTAAGACGAATAGTCATCCAGTTAGCGTACCAACTCCAGGGTAGCTCTGGATGCAAATTAAATATGTTCGATGTGAATTATTTAAAAAAATAATTTTTTATTTTTATTTAAACTTCACTGGCTACATTAATCCTTAATTTTTATTTTCATTCTACTGCTTAACTTCTGTTTGGAACCGATCGAATACCTTGCCAAAAACCGACTCCTGGAGCCAGTGTAAATTGTCTGTAAGCAAACCTCTGTTTAAGAGAATTAGGGATTTGTTTAAAGAGTTAGATTCAAGAGAATCGGACAATTGGGTGATGCAATTTGTCATCTTGATTTACGAAATTTAATTAAACCGATTAATCTTCAATATCTTAGTTCGGCGGATATTTGTGTTATCATAAGCTGGACTCAGCATTGTTTATCGTGGAAGGACCGCGCGGCGTTAATTAAAAAGAGCTTCTGTGAGCTTCTGTTTATGCAAGAAGGAAGGCTGGTTGAACGGTTCCCACCTAAGAATTGTTTATAAACAAAATTGTTTATTAAATGGGTAAGGCGGCCGGGATATCGGGTTGGATAACTTGCACATACATGATGTCCGCTCGTGTTGCATTTATGCTGACACTTGCAGTTTCTGTGTGCGGGCCAATGTATTGTGATCGGTTAGTGTTTCGGCCACTTGGGTTTATGACCGGGACTTTAAATTATGTAAACACTGCAACAAAGTGTTACAGTGCGTACCCTTTAAGTACTCTCGGTACTGTGGGTATTCTATATAAATTATATTTTTAGTTACCTGTTACCTATTTTCCCAACCGCCTGCAAGGGCAATGGTAATTAAAGGCGACAAGTCCATTTGTAGTTTATTTATTAATCTTAAACCCGTTAGGGCAAGAGATAAAATCAATGTTACAAATATTGTTAATTGACACAGCTAAGGCTGTGGAGTTACCATTTAAAACTAAACTAAAGGTCTACGGTGGCCGCAGGGCTGCCGCCAAGATGCCTGCTCAGCACTTGGTATCCGGCGCATGTCGATCATGCGCTGCCCGAGTGTTGCCGGCACTGCTGGTAAAGTGCCGGGTCAGCAACTAGTTGCCGGGCGACGGACTCCGGGCACTTGCCCTCGGAGTGCTTGGTCACCAGATTCGCCGTTGCGTGTGTTGGCCACCGGATGTGGCCTGCAACTCTGCGAATTTGCCTTGTGGGAAATGGGTGTGTTAACTTATATGTGCATACTACACGAAGGCCAATCTGTCCGATGAAGTTGATGTATTATTTGCTCACATTATGCTCAGGAAATTCAATACACAGAATCTTCAGTTATATAAGTCATATTAAAAAACGAAAGACATCCAGCAATTATCGGATGTAATGGAGTTTTTAGAGCAGCGGCTTTGTTCCACTAGCTCTGTACAGGAAGAAAAACCTGTTAATAGAAATTCAAATTTTTCAAAATATGTATTTATGTTTTTTGTTTTCTTTATTCAATTGATCTCAGCTTAAGACTAAATTCTTGTGACCAAAATATTTCTTGTACTGCTCTTTGTTTCCAAAGAGATCGATTGCTTGGGAAATTGGTTGTATACAATAATTTGATAGTATGAGTGTCACACTTGGAGTGGTACTTAATGATTCTAAGGATTGTTTGTGTTATGAAGGAGCGGCAGCGACTGCTCTGGATGTGGATTGCTTACATTGGTTCAGCGTGGGATCACCTACGCTGCCTATTTTTATTTCTTGAAACATAGCTTAATATGTGAATATTTCACTTTCCTCCCCTTAAAAAGGATTGCCTATGCTTGGGCTGGCATTTCACGGTATAATACAGGCAACTCGTTTTGTGCCGGTTTTATTTTTAGTTGTGGTTCTTGATTATTCTTTACTTGCTTTCTAAATTTTGTATATAAAAAGGTGAGTGGATTTAGTGTAAAAAGTTTTAATAGGACAAAAAAAGGACAATAATTACAAATAGTATTATTATTATTATTATTGTTATTATATTACAAGTGTGGTATTAGTTTTAGATTTAGTCTTAAAACGTCATTATGTTCTACTGTCTTTATCTTAGTTACATTAATCGGCGAATACAATGGAATTAAATCAAATTATAATTCCAATTATAGCTCTACAATGTTTTATTCTAATAATGTTGTTTTAACTTATGTTTATATCGCCAATTAATTCTTGACAATTTTGTGCGATTTTGGTTTTATTCCATTGGAGGTTACAATGAGACCAAGAAAGCTGGCTTCTTTTTTTAAGAATTCACATTTGTCTAAGTGCAATTTTTTTTAAGGTCCAAGTTTGGAAAAAAACTAGTTGTAACGAGTTAAAGTAAAAATTATGGAGAAAAAGGGGCTAATAGTTTATACGAGCGACGGAAGTGGCTCGGCTGGTTGGGGACAATTGTTTATGTCTAGTGTCACTAAGCTGCGATCAATCGGACTGAGAACCCAATTGGAATTCAGGCTTTGGATATAGCGTGATTCAGATTGGGAAAGTTGTTTATAACTTAATGCAAAACTAAAGAGAAACCAGGGTGATAACTCCCCCCTTTCTTTAGAGAATCGTCCCGATCCTTGATGAGTTTTTGTCAGAGTTTGAATGCGGTTATTTATATCTTATAAAATTTAATTTCTTGATTGTAAGGTTTTATTTGGACTTTTTAGTTCGATCTCAACAGAGAGAGAATTCGATTTTCTAGGAAACGGACTAAATTTAAGGACAGAATACAATTTAAAAAGCGGGTTGCATTTTAGAAGCTTAAGCATTACAAATACGAGGACAATAACTAAAATATATGTTATGATTATATGGTTATCTTCCTTCTGGTTTGTCTCGCTTTGAACGGGTCATCAGGACCGGTACTTGTAGATTGATTTTTTAAACAGTGCCTTTTAGATTGTTTTTGTTTTTTCTTTTTTACATAGTGCTTTGATTATTGTTTTTTTTTTTCAACACAATACGTAGATTGATTATACGGTCCAATCTACATGCTTTTTTATTTTTAATTTTTTTCACAGTAGTTCTTTACAATTTGCTTTTAAATGTTTCTTTAATAATGATAAGTTCTTTTTGTACACCACTTCCACAATTTATTTCGCTTTATAGACGGCTCCGTTAGCCCGACTTATTTTAT